>VDFB02000013.1:179410090-179430341 GCA_007258455.2 Sequoia sempervirens
AGGTCGTCCAAATCCCAATATTTCTCATCATATACAAAAAGTGGATAACTAGACAAAGGGACTATAACAAGTGCCATACTAGGAGCATCACTAGGTTCAACACGTGGTGGGTTACTCACATCAAGAGGATCATCATGGTTTCTGCCATCTAAATTCATTGAAGTGGAAAACATCAAATTTAATTCATTATGCACTTCTTCATCAATTTTAGCAATCTCATCATCATCATCATCAAAGTTAATCACAATAGGAGGTCTAATGACAATGTCCATTGCATGTTCTTTTTTTGTTGTGGTGGAGAAATTTCATGTAGTGGCGAAGGTGGAGAATCATCATGCTTTGTTTGAGTTGGTTGTTGATCTTGGATAATTGGTTTATTCTTTTCTTCTAATTTATGAGCAACAGTATGACGTCTATGCCTATGATATTTAGCATTTTGGTTTCTTCTTGCATGGTTTTCAAGTTGTGATGGTGTAGGAGTGGGTTTTTCAACCATTGGTCTCTTTTATTCCCTTAGGGGAGGAACAAAAGGGACCTTCAAAATTTGGGAAACCACTTTCTCTTTAGGTTTATAAACTTGTTTGGTTTTACGAGGCACAAATGGAATTGTATGGTTATCTTTTTCTCTCTTGTAGGAAATGGGTGGCAGAATAGCATCATACTTACTAGTCTAATTATTCAGGAGAGATTTTGGTTGAAGCATAGGTTCATCCACAACAATTGGAGTGGGAGGAACAACTATAGGTCTTTCAGTTTTAGGTGGGATATTGGCAGGGGATAACTCTACTATACACTTTGCTTTAAACTTTTGATATGATTTAAAGAAGAAATACTCTAAAGGTGCAATAGATTCCATAGGTTCGGGCCAAAATAAATCCATTGAAAAGTTCCCACAAGAAGACAAAGGATTAAATCCACTATGATGAACTATAAAAACTTGGTTGTGAAATGGAAATTTCAAGCACTTGTGAATGACCGACATGATGACATTCATGGAGCATAGCCATGAATATCCTAACTTCACATGCAATTGATTCAAGATTGAGATGATGGAGAATGATACATTCAATTACTTCAGTCCAAATTTTAATGGAAGAGTTATCAAACCTATCATAGGGAAAGTAAAATCATCATGTGTTTTGATCCATGCTTTCAATTTTTCATAAAAATCTTGGTCAAGTTCATGCACAAATAATAATTTCTCAATGATCATATTCTATACACACTTGAGATCAATTAGTATCCCATTTGTAGGCAAGCCTGTCATTGATTCTTTCGGCTATGTAAAGAGGAACATTAAGTGCATGCTTAATTATATCACTATTTGAGAAAGCAATGTCAAGAGACAAGTTGGTTTGTCCCTTACGAGGTTGAAAATCAATGAATCCAATCATGGAATCTAGATCATCCCCATTATCACTCTTATCATCATCAACTATATCTTGTATCTTGTCAACATTCATCACATCATTCTTGTTATCACTAGCTTTTACAAATGAGATGGACTGGTTTGGCATTGGATTGGTAAATATTTGAAAATTTTGATTGGGTGGGGAAATGTATTTATTTATTTTTTCATTAACACCACCCAACTGGATGTGATTTAAATCAATGAGGTCTTACACTACATGTTTAAGATGCCTACATCGTTCCATATCATGTCTACTTTGTCGGTGATATTAGTAAAAGATATAAATGGGTTATATTTCGAAGGTAAAGGCTTAGTGGTATCAAGAGGTCTTACAAGATGTAAGGTGATTAGGTTCTTGCTCAAGAGTTGCAACATAATCGAATGGAGGGTATCAGGTAATGGGGTGAATTACCTATTCTTATCTCAAAATTGGTGTGGAATTGTTGCTTTTATGGCAGCCACTTGAGGTTCAACATAGTGGGTTGTTTGAGGTTGATTTATCTATATAAAACCTTTTTTTTGTTTCTTGAATGGTTGAAAACTATGATGAGGCACAAGTTCACATTTTTTAGGACGGGTTGAAGCAATTTTTCCTACACATTGATTAAGTGAGTTCTAATAATCACGGAGAGTTTCATGCATAAATGCGTAAAGATGGGAAATTTCATCATCCCAAGCTTATCTTGGATATTTGTTTCTAAGTTGTTAATGAACATTCTTTAAAGATCAACATCGAGAAGTTTAATGTTGATTTGTGAGTAAAGCAATTGATAATGTGCTATAAGATCAGTGGCTTTTCATTTGCATTTTGTTTACATTGCATCAAATAAGGTAGGACCATCTTAGGAGTAATGTACACTTGGAAATGGTTGAGAAAAGCATCAAAAAGCTCATTAAATGAGTGGATTGAGCTATTTGGTAAGGAAAAAAATCATTCCAAGGCTGTATCTTTTAAGGACCTAGGAAAAAGCTTAGCCAAGAGCTTATCTTCAAAAATGAAGTCACTACATAAGGTTGTATATGTTGATACATGGTTGATAGGATCTCCTTTACCATCATATTTCTCAAATCTAGGTATCTCTATGCCTTGTAGTATTTGTGTTCTCAATATCTCCAATGACTTAATGAGTTTTTTGAGATATTGTGAAGGTTTTCCATTTTGGTTTTGGTTGAATGTTGCTATTTGTTGTTGAAGGGATATGATATTTTGCAAAAGTTGGTTTATGATGAAATCATTGGTTGTATTTTGAGATGAATATGAATATGGTGGGGATCTATATGCGTTGGGTGGGCAACTAAATTTCAAGTTTTTAAGAGGTAGGGGGTTTGGAGATATGATGTTTGAATTCACAAAACTAAAAGTATTCCTAGTGGAAATACCCAAAGTTGGAGTTATATTGCTGGTTGGACCATCTTAGGAGTAATGTGCACTTGGAAATGGTTGAGAAAGGCATGAACAAGCTCATTAAATGAGTGGATTGAGTTATTTATTAAGGAAAAACACCATTCCAAGGCTATATCTTTTAAGGACCTAGGAAAAAGCTTAGCCAAGAGCTTATCTTCAAAAATGAAGTCACTACATAAGGTTGTATATGCTGATATATGGTTGCTAAGATCTCCTTTACCACTATATTTCTCAAATCTGTGTATCTCTATGCCTTGTAGTATTCAAGTGTTCTCAATATCTCTAATGACAATGAGTTTTTTTGACATATTGTGAAGGTTTTCCATTTTGGTTTTGGTTGAATGGTTCTATTTGTTGTTGAAGGGATATGAAATTTTGCAAAAGTTGGTTTATGACAAAATTATTGGTTGTATTTTGAGATGGAGGTGAATATGGTGGGGATGTATATGTGTTGGATGGGCAACTAAATTTCAAGTTTTAAAGAGGTGGGGGGTTTGGAGATATGATGTTTGAATTCACAAAACTAAAAGGATTCCTAGTGGAAATACCCAAAGTTGGAGTTATATTGTTGGTTCGTTGCATTGTTGTAGTAATAGTTGGATGAGTATATGTAGGAATAGAGGTTATGGTTGTAGGGGGAGGAATTTGATTTCCTCCTTGACATTGAGTGTATCCTAAAGCTTGAGCATAACAAGCCATTGTAGGAATATGATTATCAATAATGTGAGCTAGGCTACACACAATCTCTAATCCTTCGTCATTATCAAGCATTCTCCTCATGTTATCTATGATAGGAACAACAGTACCAGAAATATACTCTGTACTCACAAAATCTTGAAGCTTTTCTAATGCTTTGTCCATTTGTTTTAGCTTCTCTTGAGGGACATGAGCAACCTAGGTTTCAACATAAGTGGTTGATGGTAAGGTGGTCATAGGACATGTGACATTAGGGATGTGGTCCAAAATGGGTTGATTAGTGTCAACACTATGAGTGAAAGAGTTGGAAAACTCAAGATCCATGATGGATGTACTAGCATAGGATGCCATGAATATCAGATTATGTCTCATTGAAGTATTAGCTGTAGGGAACTAGGTTGTGATACTCATACAAGTTTCACCAAACCAAAAGTGCACCCAAAATGGACAAAAAAACTAAATAAAGATAGTAAACACCAAGAAATAGGAAGCAAAATCCAAGTATTGAAGATGATGTTATAATATTTAGATCTAAAATATGATAATTAACTGATTTTAAGATGAAAAAACCTAAAAATGATTACTTTTAAATGCCAATTTTGATCTTAAACAATGTACTTTATTTTACCAATTGAGCTAAATGCAAACATCTAAAAAAATATGCAAATTTTGAACCTGAAACAGAGATTTGCAAGTACAGGGAAAGGAAGTAGATAGAGATAGATATGTGTGCAAAGTTTTGCAAAATCATCTATATAAGATTATGTTCGCCCAAGGGAAAATGATTCTTTGCACATGGTTTTGAAAAATTGAAATCTAAGTACATTTGACTTGATATTTAAGCTCAATGTTCCTAACTACAAACAGATTCTTTAGTGACAAATTTTCTAGATTTTTTGATTATTTATGTAAATGAAATTGTGTGTGAAAAGGGATCCTCAAAGTTTTTTATAAATTGTGTTGTTTATAAAACTTAGGAATCTCAATAAGTGTTGTTCCCCAAGGATTTCATTAGGAAAGAGATCACAAGGTGTAAAGATTGACTATCAACCTCAATGGTGAGCCAACCAGACCTAGATCTCAATCCTTAAGATAATAGGACAAATCTAAAACCAAACTAAAATGATTTGAAATGCTCAAACTAAATAAAAAACAAGACCTAATACCTAAAATGTGGGTTTCAAAATGTACATAGAAACATAAATGACAATTTGCAAGTAGATTTGAGAAGGGTCTGATGGCATGCACCTATCACCAAAAGCTAATTTTGAGGTTTGTTGAGGAACCAATTCACCCCTGAGTGAATGGGTCCTTATTAGGGCTTCCAAAATAACTCTTGATAGTCCTATGATGTTGGATCTTGGCTTCTATTTGAAACAAGTTCCACTAGCGAAAAGTCAGAAATAAATTCTACAACTTAGTTTCCGTGGCTTGACAACAATGATGACAACTTGTGATGGAGGATTTTACCTAGTCCCACTATTTCATCGAGCAGGTGGAGCGGGCTGGGTGGGAACAAAAATTTTGAATCCTTTGAGGGCACTGAGGATTCTGAGGATGATGGAGAGGTGGATGGGTGGTGTGTTCCGACTGGGATTCTTCTACCTTGTGCTCCAACCGTGATTCCTTCTGGGTGTTCCTTCTGCAGTGGATGGCATTTCTCTTGGTTTTCTCTGCAGTTGGGTATTCCTTCTGTGGTGGATGGCATTTCTTTGTGGCGGGCTTCCTTTGGTGGATGAGGAGAGTGTTTATTTTGGGCTCAATTTTTATTCCTGGTGTCTCTTGCGGTTCTCCCTTTACTGCTCTGATGGATTTCTTTCCATGCGGTCTTGGCGTTGGATTTTCCTATGTTCTCTCGTGTTGTTCAAGTGTCTTGCTAGGTAGAGTTTGTGCTTTGTGTTGGGGTTTCCTATTTTTTCTTGTGTGGTGCTGGGGGTGGTGCTGGGTGTTCGTGCTGAGGGCTTGTTGGAGGAGATTGATTGCCTTATCTCAGACCTTGACTAGCACGTAGGGTTAGAAGTGGTTTTTTATTGTAGTGCCTCCTCTCCTCTTTCACCTTCTACTGGCTTTCCTAGCTCTCTCTGGCTTTTCTGGGGTTCTTTTACCTCTGCGAGGGTGGTTTTGATGTTTGGGGTTGTGGTTGTTGGTCTGCCTCTAGTGGAGTTGTTTGTGGAAAGTTCTTGGCATGTTTTAGACCCTGACCAACATGTAGGGTTGGAGGTTGTTTTTCACTGTCTTGCCAACTTTCTACTCTCTGTATTTGGAGGTTTTCCTTGCTTGTCCCTTCCTCTTTTTGGACCCTTATTCTTTACTTTGGTGTAGGTTTTTGCCTCTGTGGGGGTGCTTTCTTTGTTTGGGGTGGTGGTTTTCGGTTTGCCTTTGGTGGAGTTGTTTGTAGTTAGTTTTTGGCATGTTTCAGACCCTGACTAGAATGTAGGGTTACAGGTTTTTATTCACTGTCTTGCTGACTCTCTACTCTCTCTGCTTGTAGGCTTTCCTTGCCCTATCCTTCTTTTTTTGAAACCCTTTATCTTTATGTTGTTTTTGTTTCTTGACTGGCTGATGTGGTTGCTGGTCTTGGTGGCTGCCAAGATTCTCTTGGGTTACCAATTTTGTTTATTGTTTTCTTTATACATCCCCACATGGGTCCTTTTGTTCATTTTTTAGGATGGGGATTTGTTGGCTCTGAGTGGTGATTTTCCTCTTTTGTGGTTGTGGCTCAGCTGGGTTGTTTTATCTTGAGCTGCTCTAGTTCGGTTGCTTGGTTCTCTATTGGACTTTTGGGTCCTTGAGTCTGTGATCTAGGTTGGGATTGTGCTGCTCATGGAGGAGTGCTCTATTTTTTCATCTCTGCTCCAGTCTTCTTCTTTTCCAAAGGATGTTTTGGTGTTCTCTTCTATGGGCGTAGATGCTTCCTGTTAGTTTTTCAGCTATGGTATTCTTTGGAGGTGGAGACTACTTCTTTAGAGGTGAAGCCCTTTTCTATTGAGGTGAAGAGGTGGGCTGTGGATCGGGTGGGAAGGTCTATTTTCTATGGTTTTGGGCTTCACTTCTTCCTCTCCTATAGGGGGGAGCCCCTTCCCATTGAGGTGGAGGTTGGGTTGGTTTTGCGGGTTGACTGGTGTGGTGTCTGTGTTGAGAATATTCAATGTTTCTCTCTGATTCCTAACTCTCCTATTGAGGTGGGGAGATTAGTTTCGTTGGATGGTGCTATCAAGCATTGTGCTGCTAGTTGGATGGTTCGACTGGCTGATGGTTACTTGATTATCTCTAGTTGTTTGTTGCTAGTTAGTGCTGGTAAGTGGTGTGCTGCAGTCTAGCTGATTCAGGCTGATGGTTGCGTGACCATCTCAGGTTGTTCTTGGATTCAAGTTCCTCTGTAATTCTTGGTTTCTTTAGGTTTAAGGTGCCCGTCAAAACCTTTTGTTTAGAGTAGATTTGGGTAGTCATGTTGTTTATCTTATGAGCTGCTGTTGGTTCGCTGCTAGTTGTCTATGCTGATTCCTTATGCAACATGTTCTTCTTTGTGTGGGTTTTGGGTCCCTGTCAAAACTTGTTTGTAAATGGTTTTGGGTCCATTCAAAACCTATTGTAAATGGTTTTAGGTCCATTCAAAACCCGCTTTTCCCCCTTAATCTAAACAATGATGACAACTTGTGCAACAATATAAAATTGCTCCTTCAAGATCTCTTCAATTCTTCATCAACATGTAATATGGACATATACAAAGAGGAAACATTGTTTTGTTTGTATGGGGGTTTGCTTTGGTCAAACCCAAAGTTTGGTAATTAAACCTTGATAGAAAGATAATAAAAAAGGAAGAAAATGATGAATGAATAATGCTTGCTACAACTCACCACCCTTCAATGGCTTCTCTTAGAGGACTAAATTCAAACACATCTCTCCAAGGAACTTGATCTTGCTTTGCTTGATTTATTTGGATACTTGAAATGCTTGGATTCTTTACAATAAACAATGCATATTAGCCTTCATAAGATGACAAGAACACACATAAACTTGAACATGATGTTAGGATCTTGATAGCTACAACAACTAACTAATAAATCTACTCTTTAATGATCTGATAATAATATTTTCTCATACGATTGCTCTCATAAAGTGTGTTAGATTTCAAATGATAAAATGACTATGCATTTATATAGGTGTTTATCTAATTTCTCAAAAGATAGATTCCAAAAGACAAGAATTGCAAGTTGAATTTGAATCATTAAAATGCTGCCAAAACATATTTCAAAATGGGTCGTGGCACTTAAAGGGGACCCATTCACCCATGGGAAAATGGGTCCTAGCCTATTAGTCCTGGACACACATGTTCCATTGTGATTTTATTATTAAATTCATTTATTTAAAGTCAGTTCTCCTTTTAGAAAATGGAAAAAATAAGGCTTTGGAATGCATAATTTGACAAATTAGAAGCTTAATTAAGTCTAATAAATTAAGGGACCCAAACATAGTGTGAAATTATAAAGGTATACAATTTCCTACACTATAATGTCATCCGTGTGGGTCCATTGAGAAGAGAACTTTCAAATATGTGAGTGACATCATTTAGAAGTCGAAGTGGCAATCTTCCATAGCTCCACGACTTGAAATGGGACCTGCTTTGAAGATCTTGTAGACTCGTGGAATCAATGAAAGATGTCCATATGTTAGTTTCTTGTAATTTCACACCTAAGAACTAGGCTCACTTTGAGGATTTTGCAAACTCATGGAACCATTCCAAATAATGCAAGGTGTTGACCTTTCCATGGTTTCTATGAGCTCTTTTGTCTTTAGTGAATGAGCTCTCATGGACATGTAGAAACCAATGAGAAAGAGAACATATGTCACCCTTCCACCATTCCATAGCTTCTCTTTTACTTGATAAAATATTATCTGCAGATTCCCCAAAACAAATAAAAACATGACACATGACAAAGAGTTGGTTCACTAAAGGAATTAGCTTGGATTCACTTAAGTCTTTTTAATCTGCACATGTTGTAATTCAGATAGGCTGTCGCTAAGAAAGAATAAAATGGGCTAGTAACCTTATGATATAAAAGGGCTTCACATACAACTTAAGACACAAGAAACCAAGTAGAGAATTCATTGAACAATTAGAACAAAAGTGCAAGACGAAGTTAGGGTTTTTAGGGTTTTTTGACCTTAATGCATAAAAGAGCAATTTTTTACAAAACCCTAGCAAGAAAGACAACATTTTTTCCTTTTGAACACAAACAAGAGTAGAGAGCCAGAAAATTGAAAACATACCACCAATTACCACTATTTAATATTATGGATTTGTATGAGTACCATTAAAGTGAGATGGAAAAAGATAAAGTAGAGGTGAACTAGAGAAAACATACTCCTAAGTAGTAGATAGAAGAAATTAAGGAGATACTTGATAAAATTTTGTTGTAAATATAACTAGAAGTAAACAATATAAATAATATTTGGTGAAATAGTAATGAGTTAAAGAAATAATTAATGTGGAAACCTATAGCTAAGGTGAACAAATTTTATTTTCCTCTATCCATTCCAAAGTGGTACTCAAATTTTTATTACACAAGATGCTTGGTGCAAGAGCATCCATGACATAAGAACAAACTTGTATCACCCAAAAATATTTTCTTCCATGCTTGTTTTATTTTGTAGTATCATAATAGTTTTTCAATCATCATATACTCTTACTAAAAAGGCTTCATATCATAGAGATATATTCTCGTTCTAGTCATCATTCTAAGAATATTAAAGTTTTAGACAAATATTTTACTATGTAGCACCACATATTAATTGTAGAGCTTCAAAGTTGATATTAGAGTTGCATGATGGTTTGTTTTCACATTAATATAATGTGATGTCTTAAATTAGCCATTTTTCAAGGGTATGGCTAATGTGAAACTAATGTTGGTCAATGGTATGAGATTCCAATGAAAATAGAACCAAACTAATGTGAAACTTGTATGTAATAAAAAGGTTACATTGAATTGAAATATGGATATTAGCTTGAGCAATTGATTGGTAGGATAAATGAAATAGAGATAGTAAAACCTATTGATATGGAAATTAGATGTGATAAAACATGAAATGGAGTTGATGAAACATGGGGTCAAAATTATATGTGGGAATTTTATAGAGAGAAAATGTTCAATGAATCTAGATTGTTACCTAGCACTACTAAAACATATTTGAGAATTCATAGAATAGAGATAAACTTGACATTAGAAGGAAAATTCATAGGAACTATATTTTTTCATTAACACAAGATTGCAATTTGACTAGGGATGCTCCTATATCAACTATAAACTATACAAATCGATTACATTGTCCATATAGTTTAATAGGTGCTAGGGATCATTGTTTTGAAAGGTTTTTAAAAGATAATTCTAGGTCTAATCTATTTTATTTAGTGTAATGTTGTATAAATGAAAGTTGTATGCCTTGCATTTTTCCTCCTTTATTTTGGATTTACATTGATCAAGTCAATCTTTTATACAATAATTAATGTATAAGTGGTACGTGTTTGCATTTATCCTAATTCTACCTACACAAATCCTCAAGAACTAGTTTATATCTTTATTTTATCCATTTTCCTACTTATTTTGAAATTGTGATCTGAAATCAACTCCATTCTTTTTAAAGATTAAAATTAAAATTGGCAATGTCACCCCATCCAACTAGCCATTATGTGCCAACTTGAATTACAAATAACTTCAACTTGTATTGTAGGGTGTTGCACAAAAAAACCAACTCCAATTTATTCAAATACATCTAAAACATAGAATTGAGAGATCTTATTATTCATTTGCATTATCATTCACGAATTATGTTTGAGTATTTATTGCTACATCAACATCTACATACATACGGACAAATAGATATATTATATTGGTTTCTTTTCATTTTCATTTTTTCACAAGTTGTTACAATGGTCAACCTAGTGGTTTGACTAGGGGACAACCCCCTACATAGACAAGTCTAAAATTGTCTCTATAGACACTATTTTCTCTTGTAAATTCATAAATTAGAAAGTAAGGTGAACCAATATCTAGATCATGGAACTTGCTAGAGCAATTTCATGTAGTAAAGATTAATTCTGCATACAAAACTCTATTTCACATAGTGTATTCGACCTAGACCTCATGTCATACTTTCCACCTAGATTGAAGCAAAATCCAATTCACTACTTATTTGAGCATCACTAAATCAGATATGATATTGTAATTCCATTTTGAATTATAAAGCATTAGCTTATAGTCCAACCACACAAAACTATTTAAATTACTATAATACATCTTTTATCATTTCAAACAATACAGTTATCTGTTTTTAGTTTACCATCTCAACTTATAAGTTCTAAAATAAATCTAATTATTGGATTATTTATTTACCCTGGGTTCTTTATTTCCTTTTCCATTTATGACAAGAATGGTAGATGTATTAATCATCCAACAAAAAAGAATAGGAACATTGAGAAGGATTATCTGATGGAAAGCCATGAACATGGAATAAAAAACTAATACCATGAATCGAATGATCAATTAACTTCACAATATTCTGAGAAAACTCATTATTTCATGCTGAAAATATATCAGGGGCAGGGCATGCCCAAATAATATACATCATAAATCCTTGCCTTTAGGGAATAGCATTGATGGAAAACCAAATACTGTACAATCCTAAACAGATCGTCGATGCAGATTTTATAAAAGTATTAATAAGTTAGCCCAACAAGATTGGGAAAAAAGTAAACGAACAGTTCATATCAGCAGGGAAGGGAGCTGCAGGATGCTGCCATCCATTAGGCTTAGGGTTTGCATCGAGGGATAGCCCTCTGTTATTCTCTGCTTCCACTGTTGCCATATTTTCTTCTGGGATTGACATCATATGATCACTGCTTTCATGCGAAACAGGT
Organism: Sequoia sempervirens; assembly: GCA_007258455.2. Lineage (NCBI taxonomy): Eukaryota > Viridiplantae > Streptophyta > Pinopsida > Cupressales > Cupressaceae > Sequoia > Sequoia sempervirens. Next base: position 179,421,518 of record VDFB02000013.1, read on the forward strand.
TGTAATGGAATGGACAGAGGTGATAGCAAAGGAATAGGGATCCTATTCCTGCACTGATCTGACATACTAGTCGATTTGACCTGCAGAGGTGGTGGTGCCCTCTTCTGTAATCTCTTTCTACCATTAGAATCCTTAGAAAACAAAGGCCCACTAGGGATCAAAGTCTCTAAAGACTCGTATGAATCAGGAGTCGCTTGAGCCATATTATTCACTTGCTGATTGTGATCCACAAGATACAGATGATATGTATCTATATACACACTTCTGCTCAGCTTGCAGTCGGCTTATAATGTTAAAATCTAATAGTTTCGACCTGGATCCCAACTGTACAGGCCCCTTGGGAAATGCTAAAGCATAGAATAAAGGGAACAAGGTTGTCACGTCGATTTGTGGGTATATCCAATGTATATATGCAGTGGGAAGCTTCTGAGTATCCGTTGTGATGCATGTGAAGCACATGTGAATCTGTGCAGCCAGTTTAGATCTACAGTCCAGGAGTTATATGTCGGCCGTGATGATTACATCTGTTGCATGTGATGATATTATTTTAATCTGCCTTTGTTGGGATACAATGAAAACATAGACCAAGGAGTTAGGGTTCCTATTAATCTTACACCACATATTTCTAAAATGGTTTAGGTTACTACCCTCCTCCTTTGTCCATATCCTCTCCTCTATCGTCTAATATATCTATGATTTCCTTTCGTGGGTAACCAAACTTCTCTTCACAAGAGCAAGGATTGCATCCTACTCCTCCTCTATCATATTTTTGTTGGCTTCTAAAAGTTCATTTGATTACTCTTCCTTCTTCAAAACATAAGAAATTTTACAAACATAATTAAATAAATCACTCTTTTTGTGCATATCATTAAGTGCTTGATCATTGCACCATTGAATGTTAGGCCTTGAACAATAAAATATAACAACTTCTCAATTATGATACCATTACTCTTTCATTTGCTAATGCACCTATTGGCTCATCGCATGACAAGTGACAATGGGGTTTCACCTTTGTCATGTCCCTTCTAAATGATAAAATATATTTTGTTGTGTTGCTCCTCACTATGTGGTATTTATAGCTCTATGCGTTTTCTCATTTCCATTCATGGTGGTACAATATTTCTTGCAACCATACCTCAAACATACCTCATCAAGGGTAGCAACACAATCGTCTCTAGCATGGTTGTACTTTGCTATACACTTGGGGGGCATGGATAATTGGTTTTGGAGGTGTGTATCCTTCTTGCTCATACCTCCTCTATTCTTTCCCCTTTCTTTTCCTTAAAATATCAACATAATTTTAATTTGCTAACATTTTAAGGGGGGCATATCACCTATCCATTTGTGTATCCACACATGCATTCACATTTCTTGTTCTTTAAATTATTTATGTGCCCTCTCCATGGTGGTGTTTTCATAATGCCCTCAAGGTGTGGCTATCAATTCATCCCTTGAGATGTTAAACCGCCCCTGAGATGTTAAACCATCCCCTGAGATGCTAAAATGTCCCTTGTGATGTTAAACATTTTTGTCCTCGGATACAATAGGCATTTTCATCCCTTGAGATGTTAAAATTTTTCATCCCCTGAGATGTTAAACCTTTTGTCCCTCAAGATGTTAAATATTTATACACTCCTTGAGGTGTTAATGATGCACGGTCACCTAGCATAATGCAACATGCTAGCTTGTGTGCTTTATAGGGCCTAATTTTTCACACTCATGGTCACCTAGCCTGTAGTCAATGGGAACTTTTAATGTGCATGATCCCTAGTGATAGAGTAAGCTAGTTCTAGAGTCATGTACCCTCCTTTATCTATATTGATTGATTCATCTTTTAGAATTCCTCTATGTGTTTGTGTATTGACAGATGATGCTTGGTTTTGAGAAAACCTTTCACATTGAGGTCTCCTTACCTTGCTAACTCGATTTTTTAGATAGTTTGTACTAACATTTTGTTATATGCTCTATGCTTCATGTTTGTATCATTTTTACCTCATGTTTGTTTCATGTATGCTTTGTGTATGCTCCTTGTATTCTTTGTATTTTCTTCATGTATGCTTTGTGTCTATTTTATGTATGCTTCGTATGCTTCATGTATATGTTGTGTATTCTTTTGTGTGTAATCTATTATTTTCTCAATGCATACCTTTTGTATGATTGAATTCTGCCTTTTATTGTATGTGATATATAAGTTTTATGTGTATGACCTCTTTATCTTGACATTGTGGATTGATAGGATCCTAATTCAAGGGGCTATTCAAAGTTTCGATAAAGAAATCTATCTTCGAGCTATAGATTTAGTGTGAGTATGAACATGATATTATATCCTCACTAAAGTGGGGGCTAAATGTAGTGAAGTGAATTGTCACAGTTAACAATTTAACACTAGGTTTGACACCCCCTTTTTTATGTACAATGAATTATATTCATAATTATTTTATTTTAGGGTTAGATTGGGAAAATATATTTAATTCATTGACATCCCTAGTTTTTGGAGCCAAAAAGTCTTAATAGAGGTGTTGGGCACCCTAGATGTGGGAATTTTTTTTCAAAAAGTTACCACCTCTAGTGTTAACCTTAGGTGTCTTGAAAGTGATGCCTTGTCGACCTAGGTCCAAAAATCAAGTGGGATGCATATATAAATAAGTATTTCCCTCTCATTTGGGCAATTATGATTTATTATGAATTATGAACAATTATTGTGAATTATTATGTGCTAATTGTGAAGATACATGCAACCTCTTCTCTATATGCTTGCTATAACTCTCTATTGTTTTATTTGGACTAACCCTTGAAAGTATTCAAGGTAATTTATTCATTATCCCTCAAATCTTTGTGGTAACCTATAATATGAGATCACTTCAACAAGGGTTTCATACTTAGGGTAACTTTATCTAATGTTATTCATTTATTACAATCATTATTGTTTACTTTGCCTCTATTCCTGTGAGAGAACGAGATTTATATATCATCATTATCATCATTACTATTGTGGAGGTAGGAACACCAAAATTGGGTTTGAATAAGGAAAAATCCTATACAACATGAAATTTACCCTTTTTATATTTACATATTTGAATTTGAAACTTTTGATATTGATAGGTTATAAAAGGATATAACAGACTGTGACTATGTGATCAAAATTTTGATCAAGCCAAAACCTTAGGAATAGGGCACCCCACACCCCTATCCCTCCATTTCAAGACCAAATTTCAACCACATGTGCTCCTTTTTTTGTACATCTTAGATCTGTACTCATTTCTATTTGTGCGATCATTCATATTTTCAAATTTGGGCTTATTTCAATTAGGTTAATTAATCACACATCAAATTTTCTATATGTTTATAATAACGGAGAAAAACCTAGGCATATTGGCTCTCCTTTGAGGTAGTTAACCAATCATAAAACCCTAGTTGGTTCATGTTCTAGTGTTAAGCAAAGAAAAGTTGGACTTTTCACACTTAACAATATAGCTACTAAGCAATTGGAATATATGAATAAAATCATATAATCTAGGTGTAATAGCTAAATGGAAACCATAATACTCAATTATATACTTGAGTAAATCAAAACATAAGCATTCAAATTCCATGCAAGGGTAATATAAAATGTATGATATGCCATAAATAAAATGATGAAATATAAAGATCACAAATGGTTATGAAAATACATAAAAAATATATAAAGAAAATAATCAAGAAATAGTTATAAACATAACATGGACTAAAAGAGAGAAAATAAACCAACTTACCTAATTTTTTCTTTAGTATTCCTCCAGTCTAAGTAGATAATCAACAACTACCTTACTTTTTGTTAGTACATCTCAAGGAGAAATTATCTCTCTCTAGACAACCAAACCCAATATCATGTCCTCATAACACTACAATCCTCATTACCACTTTCCTAAAATGGTCCAAATTTCTTTAGTGTATCCTCTCCACTCTCTACACATCAACTAATTTTAATTAATAATAGTATAGAGTGCCATAATTTCCCATGTGTCATTTTACAATTGTTACAACTAGGAGCTATAAATAATATATGAAGATTATAAATTCTTGAGAGAGAGAATAGATATAAATAATAACATTAAATTATAAAACTTATAGTGATGGAATCAAGGAAGCCACGTTAAGTTCTCAAACAACTTGATAAATGGTTATTATTTATTTTTTATTGACAAGAATAATAATTATAATGATAATATCACTAATCTATATTTACAAAATTAACTATTGCAACATCCTTCCTAGTATTACTTAATAGACATAAATGTAATTATTATGCAATGAATAAATAATTAATAAGTAAAATATAAGAGGGATGTGACATTCTTCCTTGCCAAAAATATATATTATATTGATGTAAAATAGTGTCTAAGAGATAAAATAAGTTTAAGATTCTATTATATTTCAATATTGTGCTTAAAATTCAATTATAACAATGGAAAGTGCTAAAATTATTAACCAACATTGAAATTAATTTTATAGTTTACAACCAAAATATAAAACATCAATTGAGTACCAAATTGATTTAATTAAATAGTTTTGTAGAAGTAAAACATTTAAAAATAAATGCATGTATAATTATTACATTATGGTTGTATCTTCACATGTAACATTATTAGATGAATACTGATCCTATTGAGCTTCATATTGATCCTCCAATCTATTGCATAATTGAAATTGGTACCTCTCAAATATTTAACAAGGTTCTATCATTAATGTTCCTAGTTTTCCCACCTACAAAGTATTTTAGTTAAAAATATGCTTATAATCAACTACATACACCTTTTAAGAAAGGACACATGAAATACATCATGAATTTGAATTAGAGGTAAAGGTAAGGCTAATTGGTAAGTGAAAGGATTAATTTATTCTGGCAATTTGAAGGGTCCAACAAAAAATGGAGTGAGCTTAGCTTTCCTTCCAAAGGATATAAATTTTTTATGAGGTCAAACTCTAAGAAAAGAATCTCACTAACTTGAAAAATTCTAGGTGTTCTATTCTTATCTGCATATACTTTTTGTCTCTCAATTTTTTTTTTAACCTTTACCTATTAACTCACACTTTCTCATTTGAATCTCTTTTAACATTTTTGGACTAGAACTAAAACTCTATCTTCCAAATTATCCCAACTCAAGGGAGTGCACCGCTTCCTTCCATAAAGGGAATCAAATGGTGTCATGCCTAAAGATGATTAGAAAGAGTTGTTATAACAAACATAAACTAATGGAAATTATTTATCTCATCCATTTGTTGATCCATACAATAAATGCAAAGGATATTTTTCACAATTTTATTTTTTTCTCTATTTGGCCATTGGTCTCTTGATGATATGATAAGATAAAATTAAGTTGATTTCCCAATGTAGGTTGCAAACTTGTCCAAAATCTAGATGTAAAATTTACATCCCTATTAGAAATAATTTAATTTATAGTTTCATGCAATTTAAACATTTCCTTTACAAATCTCTTAGCTATTGTTGGAGCATCATTAGTCAAATTTCTAGGCAAATACATGCAAATTTAGTAGGTTTATACACGACTACTAGAATATCATTATTCCTATAAGGAGTCATATGTAACCTTTGAGCAAATTAGATAGTTTATGACTTGCCTCTTATAATGTGGAATATCTCGAGGATATTAAATTCCTATAGGATTCACATGTTTTTCCTTAATTGTTTGACATTTGAGACATTTTGACAACTAAATCCATTATATCTTTCTTCATCTTGGGACAAAAATATAACTTCGTAACATATAAATACACATTTTCACTCCAAGATGTATAGAGTATGGATAATCATGAGCCTCTACGAGAATTACATTCCTTAGCTCTATAAGGTTAGGTGCATATATTCTTCTTTGATATCTCATCAATCCATCTTGATCAAAAGTGTATCCCAAATACTTAGGATGTGAATATAATGCCTCAAGAGATGCATTAACTTGGTTATACCATGAATCATTCACTTGTTTGGAAATAATTTAGTATTTAAGGTTTAATTAAAGGTTTGTTGATGATGCCCAAGCCTTACTATAAGTGCCTAAAACCTAGCCAAATTAAAACTAGTAGGTGGAATTGAGGTTGTGTTGCTAAAACAAAACTACACAATCTCTATAGAGGTCTAAAAGCTCATGTTGTAGGTTAAATATTTAGCTACAAGTAATAAGAAATATATTATAGGTGTAACAATTAGTTGCTATATAAATATGAATCTATGAACTATAGGGATATAAATCACATGCTATGAGGACTAACAACGCCACACCAATACCAAGATAATCTAGATATTCACGCACATAGAAAATAATCAATATCTAGAGCATGAAAAATCACAAGAAATTTACCATCCATAGGGGAAACACACACACCAAGAAATAAATTATTTTAAATAGTAATATTTTATTACATTTAACTTGGAATAATAGTCCTTTACATGTATATTTAATTCTTTTAAAAATATTGAGCCAAAATATAGAGTCACCTATTTTTCCTTTCTTGTTGTTTGTCTACCATGTGTTTATCTTACCACTTGATTGTATTTGTGTGAGATTGTATCCATATAAGAAAACACATGTTTAGTGGTTAAAAGGTTGGTTGGGTGAGTGGGCTATCATATTATCGAGTCTTTTCAGGAGTGCATGTGTGAAACATTGTATGGGATGCATGAATTCATGATTAGACATGTATAGAGGATGTGTTGGAGAGGCTTGATGTTTCAAATTACTCACTGTAACTGTGATAGGTTGAATGTAAGCATTAGAAAACGAGTAGCAAATAAAAGAGTGCAAATAAACACCAAAACAACCTACACCTCAAGATTAGCCTAAGTTGGAATCAACACAAGATAAAAATAAATAAATGGAATATTATACCTTGTCTCGAATCGATCCTTTGGTTGGCCCTTCGATCTTTGATGTGTATGCTCCTTGGATGGCACAAGATGCAAGCTAAATGATGTTGTGAGGATGAGTGCAAGTGGATGAAAACATAAAAATGGCTAAGTGTAGATTGAGAAATAAAATTGCAAGAGTTTGGCTAGCAAAATAATCCCTCCAAAATGAGAGAAAAGAGGGGGTATTTATAGAAATTTTGAGAATTCGTAGAAGAAATGGACGGTTGAGATTGATCCCAACATGGCCAAGATGTAGGGCTATGGTGAGTTGAGAACTCACAAGCCCTCACATCTTGACATGTGGCAAGAGGAGGGGCCTAAGAAAGATGAGGTGGACATGAGGTGTAAAAGAAGTACATGACATGGAGGGGGGTACAAAGTACCTTGGGATTGGACAAGATCTCCTCATAAAGGAGGTCCTTGTCCCCATGTGGGTGAAAGAACATGTGAGGAATTAAAAATTCCTCAAGTATTCTCATGGGGAGATGGGAAAGAATAAAGAATAAGTGAAGGACATGTGGGAAGAAGTGAAGGAATTAAAAATTCCTTTTGGGTGCATTGGGGGATTAAAAGGTGAATTAAAAATTTGCATGGGGAAGTGGAGTGCCTTGCCCAAAAGGAGAAATCCTTTAATAAGGTTGACTTAAGGACACATGCCATAAATGGGAGGAGGATTAGGTTAGACTAACCAAATGATTAAGGTTGTGCAAGTACTTAGTTAGATGGACTAATGACTTATTAGAAGCAAGTGGGAGATTATGGAGGATGTGACCCTAATGATGATTAGGGGTGGGCACATGCTAACCCTAGTTAATTAGAAGAAGATGAAAGAATTAAGATGGATTAGAGACCAACTTGCAAAAGTTGGAGGATGTGACCATGAGAGAGAAAAGAGGAATTAAAAAATGAATTTTAATTCCAAAAGGGGAATATGACTAAATAAAATAAAATGGTGTATTTATTTAATTTAGAGGAGGAAGAAGGGTAAAGTATTTATTAAATTAAATACTTTATGAACCCTATGTAAGGTGCAAGGTATTAATTAAACAAATGGTTTAATTAATATTAATAGATGGGATAAGCAACTGGATGAATAAGGAGACGTGTTTGATCATATGGAAGTGATCAAATTGGATGTCTACATTTTTCCCCTCTTCGAAATACTATTAGGATAATAGGGTTTCAAAGAAAAACAGAATGCAGATGACTCTATAAAGGAAGAGATCAGAAAAGAGATGCCCCAGCATGAGGAAAAGTGTGTGAGCTGCCCCAAATAGAGGGAACGTGGAGGGGATGCCCCAATCCAGCGAAGGTAGGCTTAGAGCGACGGGTTAGGGGAGAATGGTAGGGTATGCCCCCTTGGGAAGGGGGATGGGGGAGGAAAAGGGGGCCTCGGTCAACTTCTCGAAAGTAAGGAGTGGTATATGTTGTTGGAAAGAGCTTGAAAAAATGAGAAGAATTGCCTTTGAACGGAGTCAATCGGATAAACAATATGGAAATGGCCCTTGGGAAGAAAGAGGCTGGATGAATTAATTGGAGGAATTTTTGGTAAATAAAAGGAAAAAAGACCTTTTATTTGAAAAGGGGAGAGAGAGGGAATAAAAGGTAATTGTAGAATTACCTTTTTCTCATTGTGACAGCTGGCAAGAGGAGAAGGAGGAGAGGAAGAAGAGGCGGTGAGAGAGCAGACACGATGCCAGACTACGACAGTGACATCATTCACCGGGCCGATGAGAGGCGGATATTCTTCACCCACCGTGCCGTACCACGTCAGGTTAGCCCAAAACTTAACTTTGTGATTTTGAGTCATTTATGCATGTGTTTTGGAAAAACGAAAAGGTGGGTTTTGTCCGGGAAGACGAGACGAAAAATGGGTAGGAGGCAGATTTTTAAAATGTTTGTGATTTTTATTAATTTTCG
>VDFB02000013.1:179430441-179465025 GCA_007258455.2 Sequoia sempervirens
GGAGGGCCAGGGACAGATGTGTATGAGCTACACACGCAGTTACAGGCGTTGTAGGCAGAGAGGGATAGGGGCACAGAGTAGATACGACAGCTGATACTAGCCCAGGAGGCCTGGGTACAGGAGCGGCGGGCTATCAGTGTAGATCGAGATCGGTATAGGCATGAGCAGAATGCCATGAGACTGATAGCTAGGCAGAGGGATGAGTTTATGTAGTAGGAAAGCTATTGGAGGGGGTATATGAGCAGGTTGTTCCAGATCTAGCGCAGTGCATGGCGCGCTACGTCAGTCAGGCTCCACAGCCACCAGGGCCGTCCCAGTCATTAGGGACACGCACTAGGGGTTTTAGCGACTATCAAAGAACTTCGTCTCCATATGGCAGTTACCAGGGGACCCCCACCCGTGAGTACCAGGGGACTCCAGTGCACAGAGGGCCAATACCTGATTCTCTGCAGAGATCAGATGTGGGCAGCTCACAGTAGAGTGGACAGATGCAGGACATTGGTTATTTTTGGCAGATACAGGATGAATGGTTTGTTCATGTCGCCAGAGGTCAAAGGTGATCCACACCTCTGAATTTTGTATCTTATTAGGCGATATATGATGGAGATGTATTGTATTATGATAGGATGTTTACTACTTTGATTATACGATGGCCTTTATTGACACTAGGCATGATATTTCTTTTATGCGGCTATATGGGATGATTTATGATGTGGTTTCATATATATACACATGTTTATATGGATGGATGATCTATGTTTTATGATTATGTTTTATGGATGCACATGTTCATGTGGATGAACGATTTATGTATGCTTTTATGATGTATGATGTATGGATGCACATGTATGTTATTATGATTATGATGATGGATGCATAGTTGTTTATGAAAATGGATAAGTAGGTATGGTTTATGATGTATGGATGCACATGTTTATGATCTATGTAAATGTTTCTATGATTTATGGTTTATGGATGTACGTGGATGCATGTTTTTATGATGTATGATGTATGGATGCACATGTTTATGATCTATGTAAATGTTTCTATGATTTATGATTTATGGAATGAAAGGTAAATGTTTATAATGCATCTAAGTGCCAATAAAGACCGTTATGAGAAAGCAGATAGGCGATAGGCATATAGAAGAGTGCATTTTCCAAAAACAACCATTAATATCCTGAGAGGAAGAGGGCTTAAGAGGAAAAAGAACGAGAGTACTGGCACAACCGAAATCATAAGTGATGGTCATGATGGAAACGTAGGGTGCATGCAAAGTGTTGAAAATGTAGTGAAAATGAAATTTTACCATCTTTGGAGCATTGATTTTTACTATAGCATAGGATACCAAGTACCTTGATATGGAAGATCAAGGTGAACAAGTACCCTACACATGAAACAAACACAGCAAACAAAAAGGTTATCCCAACACCCTGATGTCGCGATGACCTAGGTCATGCCTGGTGTTGAGATAACCACAAACACACAAAGTTGTCCCAGTGTGACACAAGACCTTGGAGATCTCGGTGGGTCTTATGAGGGACAACTGAGAAGACAATAGCCAAAACAAATGATCAAGGTATGCCCCCATGTCAGCAGGTGAAGACACGCCATGGTATGGTGGACGAAGGCGACCCTGACAAGTGACGGGAAGGAACCCAAAATGATAAACAAAAGTCAAAAGCATCAAGAGATCATAATCAAGACAATAGGTCCTTTGCCATAAGATCAAGGTGATGGATGGGATTGACGAGGTCTGCTAGGAAGGGTTCATCCCGTTGAGACCAAAGATGGATGCTAAATTAGAATGACCCAGTTGACGCGGGATGTTACCTAGGGACAAGATCTGGTAATACGAGGGAATTTTGTTTATTAAGAACCGGTTAGATGTGGGCATAACTTGATGACGAAGCACAAAAGACTGACATAACCTATAGACCTAGGGGCTCGGGGGCCGATCATAGATTAGCCTTGCCTACATGGAAGCGTAGAGCCCTCGTAGTTCTAGAAAAGACCATCGATAAAGCAAAAAGAAGACAAATGGTAACCGATGATGATGGAGAAATGCCTCGGGGGTGAATCAAATGATCAATCTTGCCTACGTGACAGCGCAGGGGCAACGTAGTTCGACTGACAGACACGACAGGATGGGACCTAGGTGAAGACGGACACGATGGATGATCCTACATGATGACATGGACATAACAACGAAGGGAACGAATGACGTGAGCTCAGAGTGGGATACTGAAAAGCTTAGGAATGGGGGATAGGCTAGATGGGTCGTCCAATGCTCAATCAATATTTACCAAGCGGCCTAGGATGAGATGGGTGAGGACAATAGTGCAGATGAAGGCATAAAATAACTAGGATGTTAGGTAGATAATGATTAAGCCCTCTATGGATGACGCCTGTTACTAGGTTTTCACCATCCATACTTATCCAAGGCGCCATGAAAAGGTGGTTTTCACCATAGGACAAATTTATTTCTCTTTACTATTTTTTTTTTTTTGATTTTTTTGACAAGGTGGGGTAACTGAGCAGATTTAGGTGTAGAACTTCCTCAGATGCATGATATTGATGGGTTTGTCAAGGGGTTCACCTTCAAGAGTAGTCAACATGTATGCCCCAGATCCATATTTAGTGGCTATGATATAGGGTCCCAACCAATTTGCCTCAAATTTTCCTTTCTTGTCTCGGTCTTGTTGAGTACGCTGGTTCTCCTTAAGGACAAGCTCGCCCACCTGGAATTGTCGAGGACGAACCTTCTTGTTGTAATTACGTTTGAGGTGATTTTTGTATGCTTGCAGATGATCATAGGCTTTTATTCTTCGTTCATCTAGTAATTCCAACTGTGCAAGTTGTGCAACATGAGCATCCTCTTCGCTGATAAGGTTCTTTAGAGAGATTCTCAATGATGGAAGTTCAACTTTGATTGGCAAGACGACTTCAACACCATACACTAAAGAGTAGGGGGTGGTGCCTGTCAGGATGCGAATGAATGTGCGATATGCCTAGAGGGCAGGATGAATATGGAGGTGCCAATCTCGTCCAGTGTTATTGACAACCTTTTTGAGAATACAGATAAGGGTTTTGTTGGTCGCTTCTGCCTGACCATTACCCTGAGGGTAATAAGGCGTTGACCAATGGTGCTGGATATGGAAGGTGTCACAGATGTGTTTCATGGCTTGATTTTTGAAGGGTTTTCCGTTGTTGGAGAGGATGGTGGACGGGATACCATATCTGCAGAGAATATGGTAAAGGATGAATTTGGAAATCTGAGTACCGGTGATTTGTGAAAGGGGCATTGCCTCCACCCACTTGGTGAAGTACTTAGTGGCGGTAATTATGAATGTATGGCCGTCGGATGATGGTGGGTAAATCTTGCCAATCAAGTCGAAACCCCATTGAGAAAATGGCCATGGTGCCAGGAGGCGCTGAAGATCTTGTGCTAGGGTGTGGATTAAATCTGCATGTTGTTGGCATGGAAGACACTTCTTCACAAACTTGCAAGCATCGTGTTCCAACGTAGGCCAATAATATCCAGCTCGTAGGATCCTTTTGGCCAGAGCCATACCATTTGAATGAGCTCCACAAACACCGCCATGTACTTTCATTAGTGTGGCATGGGCTTCAGTCTCATTCAGACATCTAAGGAGGATTCCATCATACCCGCGATGATAAAGCGTATCACCAATGATGACATATTGGGAAAAGCAATGAACAAAGGATTTGCGTTGATTACGTGTAAGATCTGGGGGTATAATGTTATCATGGAGGTAGGTGTAGATGTCTTGATACCATGGGGAGGTGGGACCCATGATATCGCACACCATGTCAGTCTCAGGGATATCATATGCTGGGATTAAAAGTTTTTCTCAAGAAATTCACATTCTGTTCGGTCTTTGGGCATGTCCAACAGGGATCCAATAGTGGCCATTGCATCAGCTACTTTGTTTCGTACCCTAGGAATCCATTCAAATTGTATAGAGGTGAAATATTTCTTGAAATCATCCACCATGCGCTTGTAGGGTAACAACTTATCATCCTTAGTTAGGAATTCATCATTAACTTGTCTAATGACTAGCAAAGAATCACCAAAGACTTTCAACTGAGCTATGTGCCACCGTTTTGCAATTTTGAGGCTGGTGAGGAGAGCTTCATATTCTGCCATATTGTTAGTACATGGGAATGCTATCCTGAATGACTTGGGAATGTAGTCACCCTGAGGGGTAACTAATAAAATTCTTGCCCCCGATCCATTGTGTGTATATGATCCATCAAAATACAGTGTCCACATGGGGATCTCATCAACGAAAAAGACTTCTTCATCAGGGAATTCTGTGATCAATGGATGAGTATCAACCAGAGGAGCTTCTGCTAACTGATCTGCGATTATCTGTCCTTTAATAGCCTTGCGGTCCACATATTCTATGTCGAATTCATTGAGGAGCATGACCAACTTAGCCATGTGGCCAGTCAAAGTTTTTCTAGATAACAGATACTTCAATGGATCGATCTTGGCAATTAATTTAACTGGATGACTAAGCATGTAATGTCGAAGCTTCTGTGTGTTGAAGACAAGTGCAAGACAAGCTTTTTCCATGGGGGAGTAGTTGAGCTTGTAGCCAACCAATGTCCGACTGATGTAGTAGATTGCCCTCTCTTTCGATGACTCATCATGTTGTGCCAACAATGCCCCCAGTGCGACTGAAGTGGCGGAGATACATAAAGCAAGAGGGGTCTGCCGGGAATAGGTGGCATCAATATCAGGGGATGGGCTAAATATTCCTTAATTTTATCGAATCCCATCTGACACTGCTGGTTCCATCAGAAGGTGAAATCTTTTTTCAGGAGATGAGTGAATGGCTGACACTTATCTGCCAGCTGGGCTATGAATCGACGGATGGACTGCATCTTCCCCTGGAGGCTTCTTAACTGTTTGAGATTGCATGGAGGTGGCATGTCTAGGATAGCTTTTACCTTGGCGGGATCAACCTCAATGCCCCTGCAAGAGACTATGAAACCCGGAAACTTTCCTGAAGTGACCCCAAAGACACACTTTCTTGGATTTAACTGCAACTTGTAATGCTCTAACTGCTCAAATATCTTTTTTAGGATGGCAGGATGTTCTGCTCGTGTTCTGGATTTTCCTAATAGGTCATCGACATAGTCCTCCATGATGATATGTATGAGGTCATGGAAGATGATCGTCATTGCCCTCTGATATGTTGCCCCCGCATTTTTGAAGCCAAAGGGCATAACATTGTAACAAAAAGTGCCCCAAGGTGTTGTGAAGGAGGTCTTATGTTGATCCTCAGGTGCGATTCGGATCTGGTTATACCCAGAGAAGCCATCCATAAGGGATAACATCTCATGTCCTGCTGTCAGGTTGACCAACATGTCAATGTTAGGCATAGGGAAATCATCTTTTGGGCAGGCTTTGTTAAGATCTCTGAAGTCCGTGCAGACCTGAATGTCTCCATTTGGTTTGGCAACTGGTACTATATTAGAGATCCACTTAGAGTAGTCAATTGGTCTGATAAAACCTGCCTCTAGTAACTTCTCCAATTCCTTCTTGACTAACAACACGACTTGCGGATGCATCTTGCAGAGCTTTTATTTGACAGGCTTGGCATCTGGGTGAATGTCTAAGTGATGAACCACTAAGGCAGGGTCTAAGCCTGGCATATCCGAGTATGACCAAGCAAAGTTAATGATTCCCTCTTGGAGTAGCTGCACGATGACCAAATACTCTTGCTCTGAGAGTGACTTAGCTACATAGGTGATTTTAGGACTTTCAACAGTTCCCAGATTGACTTCTTGAGTTTCTTCAATCAGAATAGATGATCGGGTAGATAACTGAGTTCCCATAAGGGGAAGATGAACATCTCCATCTTCCAGCGCCTCTTCGAGGTTTTCGTCATCAGATGTGTCCTTTATTTTTACTTTTTCAAGGTCAAGAAGTGCCTCAGGGAGGTTTTCACTAGATGACCACTTGCTACTTTTCTTATTCTTATTTTTGCGACTGGAGTGTTCATCCTCCCCCAATCCCATAAGGTTGACATATTTATCCACAGTCATACTAACAGGTGTGCTATTATGTAGGTCCCAATCAATAAGCTCAGGGTGACAAAGGGATAGGCTAATAGTGCAGACGGATAGGCATTCGAACATGGATGATAGGTCGGTGTGATCGACGTCATCATACACATGTATGATGGATTCCTCTTCGGGTATGTCTTCCAATAAGTCCTTGTCCACATCAACACTATTGGAAGTATTAGACGATGTTTCGGGGCCTTTCTGCTTTCTGTGATACCCAATGCCTATGTTTTTTGGTAGCTGAGATGAATCAATGGGTTGCAACCGCCCTTGTTCTTCTTTTCCTAGGACCTTGCCTTGATAGTTATGTTTTTCCATGAACTTTGTTGGCCAGGGGTACTTTTCTTGAAAGTATTCCTTTAGAGGAGTCTCCGGCTGGGGTTCTTCTTGGTAGACCCATTGGCTTATGTCCTCTTCTGGTGCATCTATCTTGATACTTGGGGATCTGAAAGTGGTGGTAGGGATGTTTTTACCACTAAAGGTGACAGTCTTGTCCTCCTTTGGGGTAGCATGCAAAGGTTGACCATACTCGTGCGATGATAGCGGCAGGGTTGCTACATTGAGAGCAGTATGCATTTCGTATTCACCACACCCATTGTCAATGATTTGGACTTTGGTGACTATAGGATCAGTGGTGGAGGATGGAGTGGTTATTGCAGTGGTGGGTGGATTAGCGGATGATGACTGGGATGCCCCCATTTCAACCCCAAGACAATAATGTAAATGGGGAAATGACGCTTCTAAAGTGCGGCAATATTCAAATGGTTGGGGGTCAGTATAGATGGCGACTTCTTGTATGTTGACTGGGAACTTTAGGCACTGATGGTAGGTGGAGGGGACGGCTTGCATAGCATGGAGCCATGGATGGCTAAGGAGGAGATTATATGGCAAGTCCAGATCAAGGACATGGCAGGTAATGTACTGAACCACCGGTCCCACTTGGATAGGAAGATTGATGATCCCTTCTGAATTCCTTTCTGCATTATCATAAGCCTTGATTGTGATGATCTGATTACTTAAATCCGCTTGAGTATACCCCACTTGTTTTATGAATTTTAGAGTGCACAGGTTGAGGGAAGAGCCATTATCTACCAAGACTCTTTTTATTTTATGACTGGCAACCACAACTTCAATATGTAAGGGGCGATTGTGATTGACATCAATGTTTGGCATGTCATTTTGGTTGAAGTGTAGTTGGTGAGATGAAGCTAGGTGTCCTACCAAGGCTTGGAACTGTGTAGGATCAATGTTATTAGGCACATGGGTTCCTGTAGGGCTCTGTTGAGGATTTCTTGATGCACAGGGGAAGACTTAAGTAAATCCAAAATGGAGATATGTGCAGGGGTCTTTCCTAAGTGATCAAGGATGTTGTACTGGGAGCTTATGTGGAGTTGATTGGGTGAGTGCGGGAGGCGCAGGGACAGTGATGCGGGCTCGTCGTGTAGTAACAGCACACTGAGGGTCCTTGGGTTTGACATGTATCATGGATACACAAGGTTCTACCTGCTCAATGTAATGAATAATACCCTCGTAATTGAGGAGCACATTCTTATAGCTCACGTTATTTGTGCTGTTATTTTGAGGATTGCTGTTCGAGGTGCTCGGGCCTTGATTATGGTTTGGAAAGGCGTTTTGATATATCTGTAACTGAGCATTGGACGACGAAGCTTGACTGGGGTCCACCTTGATATCACCTCGATCTATGAGATCTTGGACATAGTTTTTCAGACCCTAACACTTATTCAAAGAGTGTCCTTTGATCTTATGGAACTCGCAATACTCATTTTCCCTAAACCATGCGGGCTTAGGTTTGGATTCGTCGAGTGGCTTGGTGATGGGGTACATGATTGGATAGTTGATTTGTAATAGCTTATTGAAGATGACACTCAAGGGTTCTCCTAATTGAGCATACTGGCATTTGGTGTTCCCTTGGTTATTTTGATTAGACTATTGAGGAGGATGGGGTGTCCCCTGCGGTATAGATATGGCATTAGGTATGGATTGTTGTTGTCTCTGAGATGTGTTGGCCACATGGACATGTTTAGTATCAGTAATGCCATCATTTACTGCATTTTTGTTCTTGTTCCAAAAACGTGGTTTGTCGTTGAATGACCTCTCCTTTTCTTGATTATAGATTTTGACGTGCCCCTTGGCAACAAGGGCACGCTCAAGGATGGGTCCCTTCTCTACTACCTCCGCGAAAGTGGTGACACAATGTAATCTAAAGTTATGAGCCATGTCGGGATGAGAGTTCTCCACGAAGAGGGTGACCATGTCCTTTTCTTTCAAAGGGGTTTTCATTCGGCTTGCTAGCGCACACCACCTTTGGAGGTAGTTAGTAAAGGTTTCCCCTTCACGTTGTTTCTCTTTGAGGAGATCCAAGGTATCAGTGTCTTTCTCCAAATTGAAGGAGAAGTAGGAGACAAACTTTTTTGACAGGTCTGCAAAAGATTTTATGGATCCCTTTTCGAGGGTCATGAACCACCCTAGGGCGTTGCTTGCCAGACTCCAGGGGAATAGGTGCAAGAGATAGTTGTCATTATGGATAACTTCTTGACACTAGGAGTAAAACTCCTGCAAGTGGGCCTTAGGATCCTTGTTCCCCTTATATTTGTCAAACTTCGGCATCTCAAAATGTTTGGGGAAAGGAATCAATGATATGGAGGGATCAAATGGATATGGGCATATATCTTCAAACTTGAATGATTGTTTGCCAGTCCCTGCCTGGAGATCTTTTAGAGCGACTTTGATTTCTAGTATGTCCGCATTGGCCAGTGTGTTGGACAGATATTGATGGTAGGATGATTGTGGATTGTGAGATGATGTTTGGAGATGGGCGTATGGATAATGAGGGGGTGGTATCCCCTGCTGATGTGCCAAGGGACCTTGCTGATAAAGAGGTTGTTATTGTGAGGTGGGATATGGATTGGTTGGGTAGTTGTGGGTGGCATACTATTGGGAAGTATGGAGAAGGTGTTGTTGATTGGTTTGTGGATATTGGGGATACTGATGTGACTGTTGCAAGGTCACATAAGATGGTTGTTGTTGATATTGTTGCTGGCTATAATAATTGTAATGATGAGGCGGTTGTTGGTGTATTGTTGGTGGCTGTGTTGGACGAGATGGGATGTTATATGGCGATTGCGCTTGTGGGCGTAAGATGGATGCAAGGAATGCTGAAAGCCGAGGTTGATTTCCTTGCGGTTGATGCTGTGATGGTTGTGTTGAAAATAGGGGATTGACCAATGGTTGTTGTTGAGGTTGAGGTGCGGTTGAGATGTTTTGCGAGGGAGGTTGTTGAGCACTAGTGGGAGCATAGGATTGGGGAGGTTGTTGGGATATGAATGACGATGGTGGAGGGATGCTGGATTGGGAGGGTTGTTGGGGGATGAATGACGATGGTGGAGGGATGTTGGATTGGGGCGGTTGTTGGGGTACGAATGATGATGGTGGAGGATTTGTAGCCCCAGGAGGTGGGGGTAAGGTAGCGAAAGGGCCCCCCCTAGTGTTGACAGGAGGTGGGTTTGAGGGGAGTGGTGCCGGTAGCATTAGTGGTTGTGGTTGTGGGACATTTTGTGGCATGCCAAAGGCGAAAGGATCATTGGGATCAATGGTTTGGGGTGTTCCTATGACCGAGATGGTGGGATGTGTGGGATTGCCAACTGGATACAGGACAACGTTGCCGAATTCAAGTTGATGCCAACCTTCTATGGAAGGAATGTTGGGGACATACGAGCTACTGGGGATGTCATGTGAACCTTGGGGTACATTAGATGTGGAGGTGCCATACTTGGATAAGTCGATGCCTGACGGTAGCTTGACACCTTTGTTAATCAAGTGAGCCAAGATTTTCTTGCCATGTTTTTCAAGGAGGCATTCTGTCATTTGTGCATTAACAGGGTTACTGAAATGTTCCTCGAATGTGAGCTCAAGTTGATCAGCCATGTTTTCCTCCCCAGGTGGTGACATGTTTTGGCCATCCACGTTGGATTGTGATGAGGTGCCATTGTGGGGATCGTGAGGGATGTTAGCACCATAGATAGGATCTGATGAGACGTTCACTATGTTGGTGGGATCTTGAGGGTTGTTTGATTGGGCATTCAGGGCTTGTTGGTCGGCCATTTTCTTTGCCTGTGATCAAGTCTGAACGGGCATGCAAGATGATGAGATGGATCAAGATATTAGAAAGACCTGGATGATGAAAGATTAATTCAATTTGATGGGAGATTAGCTGATGACGATCGGTCAGACCGACGTGGATTGATTTGATGAAATCAGATTGGATTGTTTGGTAGACACTGGGTTAGTCTAGGTGTTGGATTTTGATCTGGATAGATTTGATGATGTGGGGGTTGGATTGATCTGATGATTAAGATTGATTTGATGATAAATATGATGAAGACCAAAACCCACAACCGAGTTTAAGAAGGATCCTTGGTAACACTAGGTGTTTGATTGACGGGTAGATGTATGATAATGACACCGAATCCAACTTGAGATAGAAGCGGATTGATTGGGTCGAGAAGGATGACTGACCAAAGATGGATAGTGATCCTAAGTAAGTTATGATGATTATGATTAGGGATGAACACCTAGGTCAACTCGAATGACAACTCCAACATGGCCTATATGGAATAATGAAGATCGGAGATGAAAGTGGATTTAGGACAGATGGGGAGCGTCACAGGACAGATGACTGGCTCTCAGAATGAAGGAACGGGAGCTCGAAACAAGCAAAAGAGTGTTCGGGATGAATGACTCTCGAAACGAGGGGATGAAGACTCCGAACGGACGTTTAGATGTTCATTTAGGATGGTGGATGGTCGTATCATGGTCCGCCACAGCATGTGGTCAGGTCCGCCACACCATAAGGTCAGGTCCGCCATAGCATATGGTCAGGTCCGCCAAAGGATATGATCAGATGTGCTAAAGGCTAAGGTCAGGTTTGCCAAATAATAAGTCTAAAGCTTGATTTTTTTGATGGACAAGTAAGGAAAAGGACCCAAAATATAGCTAACATAAAAGACTTGGTCAAACTGATAATGACTGGTTTTGCACAAGAAAGACAATTTAGACAGCACAACCCTACGATTAGTAGAAATGGGTATGGTCAACACCCGGTATGTGAGGCCCAAACCATGAACACCAACCCGTTACAAGCATGATTCAGGAACCTTAGCGAGATACTAAAGGCTCAGACCAACTCTTCACATCATCCCGACGCTTCGCCAATTACAACGTAGTTGGATTGAGGTACAACTTTCGCTCTCCCCCCTTTATATACCCCACCGATACGCGTGGTTGGAATTGTCCCTTGGGCTGGAAAAATCCCCAAGCAGGTCCCACTAAGAAAATGAAAATGGGGTGACTCAAAGGACTTGGAAAGCTATGATTTATCGTCACCCAGGATGGCCAAATGGCGCAAGGGGATTGGATACCTCAAATAGCCTTCCACAAGCACGTCAAACAAAGTTTATTAACCCCTCTAATTAAACTATGTGCCTAATTTACCAAAAGACAATTGGCAAAAACTTGAAATTTCACCTTCGGGAGGTCAGGTTCGCCACTCTGTAAGGACAGGTCTGCCACTCTGTAAGGACAGGTCCGCCATTGCATCAGGACAGGTCTGCCACAACATTAGGATAGGTCCGCCATAGCATAAGGATAGGTCCGCCACTGCATCAGGATAGGTCCACCAAAGCATAAGGACAGGTCTGCCACAGCAGGACAGGTCCGCCACTGGAGGGACAGGTCTGTCACCGGAGGGACAGGTCCGCCACCGAAAGGACAGGTCCGCCACTTTGTAACCCGGACCTGCAAAAATGCAAAAAATAGCAAACATGAAAGAAAAAGACCCATTTGTGGGTCCCACCGGGTGTGCCAGAAATGTGATAGGTCAAATGTAAACATTAGAAAATGAGCAGCAAATAAAAGAGTGCAAATAAACACCAAAACAACCTACACCTCAAGATTAGCCTAAGTTGGAATCAACACAAGATAAAAAGCAACAAATGGAACATTATACCTTGTCTCAAATCGATCCTTTGGTTGGCCCTTCGATCTTTGATGTGTATGCTCCTTGGATGGCACAAGATGCAAGCTAAATGATGTTGTGAGGATGAGTGCAAGTGGATGAAAATATAAAAATGACTAAGTGTAGATTGAGAAATAAAATTGCAAGAGTTTGGCTAGCAAAATGATCCCTCCAAAATGAGAGAAAAGAGGGGGTATTTATAGGAATTTTAAGAATTCCTAGAAGAAATGGACGGTTGAGATTGATCCCAACATGGCCAAGATGTAGGGCTATGGTGAGTTGAGAACCCACAAGCCCTCACATCTTGACATGTGGCAAGGGGAGGGGCCTTAGAAAAATGAGGTGGACATGAGGTGTAAGAGAAGTACATGACATGGAGGGGGTACAAAGTACCTTGGGATTGGAAAAGATCTCGTCATAAAGGAGGTCCTTGTCCCCATGTGGGTGAGAGGACATGTGAGGAATTAAAAATTCCTCAAGTATTTTCATGGGGAGATGGGAAAGAATAAAGAATAAGTGAAGGACATGTGGGAAGAAGTGAAGGAATTAAAAATTCCTTTTGGGTGCATTGGGGGATTAAAAGGTGAATTAAAAATTCACATGGGGAAGTGGAGTTCCTTGCCAAAAAGGAGAAAGCCTTTAATAAGGTTGACTTAAGGACATATGCCATAAATGGGAGGAGGATTAGGTTAGACTTTAGAACCAAATGATTAAGGTTGTGCAAGTACTTAGTTAGATGGACTAATGACTTATTAGAAGAAAGTGGGAGATTATGGAGGATGTGAGTCCCCTAATGATGATTAGAGGTGGGCACATGCTAACCCTAGTTAATTAGAAGAAGATGAAGGAATTAAGATGGATTAGAGACCAACTTGCAAAAGTTGGAGGATGTGACCATGAGAGAGAAAAGAGGAATTAAAAAATAAATTTTAATTCCAAAAGGGGAATATGACTAAATAAAATAAAATGGTGTATTTATTTAATTTAGAGGAGGAAGAGGGGTAAAGTATTTATTAAATTAAATAATTTATGAACCCTATGTAAGGTGCAAGGTATTAATTAAACAAATGGTTTAATTAATATTAACAGATGGGATAAGCAACTGGATGAATAAGGAGACATGTTTGATCATATGGAAGTGATCAAATTGGATGTCTACAGTAACTTTATAAGTGCATGTATTGTTTTATTACTAAATAATAGATGGTGCATGGATGCTTTTGGAGAATAGGTTTTTCCATCCTAAGGGTTTTCTTAGGGTATATCTTATGTTATCTTGTGGATTGTCTATTTGTTCTATGCATTATGGTTATTTTGTAAGCTTGTATGCATCCTTTTCTCTCATGGGGTTATGTAGGAAATGGATTAAATTAACTAGGCATTGATGTATTAGTTCTTAAAAAAATATAATGGAAGAAGATGAAGTTAAATTTGGAATTAAATTTTAAAGATCATCCATAGCTGGATAGAAAAAGGTAGTGAGAATTTTTTTATATAATTCATTGAGATGTTTAGTACTAGAGATAATAGGTGATTGAGATATGTCTTTAGAACTAGATGATCTTTTTATAATAATTCAATGAAAAAGAGAATATGAAAAATGTCATTTGAGATAGTATATGATAGAAAATTCCAATGA
This sequence comes from Sequoia sempervirens, assembly GCA_007258455.2. Lineage (NCBI taxonomy): Eukaryota > Viridiplantae > Streptophyta > Pinopsida > Cupressales > Cupressaceae > Sequoia > Sequoia sempervirens. Next base: position 179,444,217 of record VDFB02000013.1, read on the forward strand.
ACGTATGACCTAAAAGATATCATAAATATAGAGAAAATAAGAGCATAGGTAGAATAATTTATAGATCATATGAATGTATTGAATGAAGATGTTTTTTAGAAAAATGTTGAATTCCAAGTATAAGGAAAAGGATGATACAAAGATGAAGCATAAGGAATATGTAGTAGGAGATGAAGTGATGATATATTTGAAGAAATATTTTAACAAGGAACATATAATAAGTTGAATATGAATAGTTTTTGGCTCTTATAAGATTATCAAGAAGTTTGATTCAAGAAATATAAATGAAGTTGACTTACCAAAAAGTTTGGGTATATCACCACTATTTAATATTATAGATTTGTATGAGTACCATGAAAGTGAGATAGAAGAAGATAAAGTAGAAGTGAGTTGGATAAAACATACACCTAAATAGTAGATAGAAGAAATTAAGGAGATACTTGATAAAATGGTTGTAAAATGAACTATTAGTAAACAATATAAAAAATATTTGGTGAACAAGAAATGAGTTAGAGGAAGAATCAATGTGGATACCTATAGCTAAGGTGAATAATTTTTATTTTCCTCTATCTATCCCAACTCAGTTTTCCATTACACAAGGTGTTGGATGCAAGAGCATCCGTGACATAAGAACAATCTTGTTTCAACCAAATTTTTTTTTCTTCCATGCTTGTTTTATTTTATAGTATCATAATTTTTTTCTAATAATATATTATTACTACAAAAGGCTTCATATTATAGAAATCTATTCTTGTTCTAGTCATCATCCAATAATATTAAAGTTCTAGATAAAGATTTTAGTATGTGACATCACATATTAATCCTAGATCTTCCAAGTTGATATTGGAGTTGTGTGATGGTTTGTTTTCACATTAATGAGATGTTATTTCTCAAATTAACCATACGTCAAGGGTATGGATAATGTGAGATCAATATTGGTCAATCATATGAGAGTCCAATAAAAATAGAACCAAACCAATGTGAAACTTGTATACAATAAAAAGGTTCTATTGAATTGAAATTTGGATATTAGCTTTGATAAAATTGATTGGTAGGATAAATGAAATAGTTAGAGTAAAACCTAATGATATGGGAATTAGATGTGTTAAAACATGAAATGGAGTTGATAAAACATGGGGTCCAAATTATATGTGGGAAAAATTATAGAGAGAAAACAAAGACTCTAGATTGTTACCTAACACTACTAAAACATATTTGAGAATTCACAAAATAGAGACAAACTTGACATTAGAAGGAAAATTAATAGAAACTAGATTTTTCATTAACACAAGATTGCAATTTGACTAGGATGCTCTTGCATCAACTATGATCTATACATTGTCCATACAGTTTAATAGGTGCTAGGGATGAATTTGCTGAAAGGTTTTTAAAAGACAATTCTAGGTCTAATCTATTTTATTTAGTGCAATGTTGTATAAATGGAAGTTGTATACCTCGTATTTTTCCTCCCTTTGTTTTGGACTTACATTGATCGAGTCAATATTTTATACAATAATTAGTGTATAAGTGGTACATGTGTTTGCATTTATCCCAAATTTACCTACAAAAGTTCTCAAGAACTAGTTTCAATCTCCATTTTATCTATTTTCCTGCTTATTTTGAAATTGTGGTCTAAAATCAACTCCATCCTTTTAAAAGTTTAAAATTAAAATTGGGCACATGTCAGCCCCTTCAACTAGCCATTATGTCCCAACTTGAATTACAAAATATTTTAACTTGTATTCTAAGATGTTGTATTAAAAAACTAACTCTAATTTATTAAAATACATCTAAAACCTAGAATTGAGAGCTCTTATTATTTATTTGCATTATCATTCAAGAATTACCTTTGAGCATTCATTGCTACATCAACATATACATACATAGGGACAAACATGTTTATTATATTGGTTTCTTTTTGTTTATAATTTTTTGACAAGCTGTTAAAATGGTCAACCTGGTGGTTTGACTAGGGAGAACCCCCTACATAGAAAAGTCTAAAATTGTGTCTATAAACACCAATTTTTCTTGTAGATTCATAAATTAGGAAGCAAGGTGAACAAATATCTAGATCATGGAACTTGCTAGTGCAATTTCGTGTACTAAAGATTAATTCTGCATACAAAAATCTATTTCACATAATGTAGTTGACCTAATAGACCTTATGTCATACTTTCCACCTAGATTGAAGCAAAGTCCAATTCACTACTTATTTGAGCACCACTAAATCAGATATGATATTGAAATTCCATTTTGAATTATAAAGCATTAGCTAATAGTCCAGTCACACATAGAACTAAATCACTATAATACATCTTTTTCATTTCAAACAATATAGTTATCTCTTTTTAGTTTACCATCTCAACTTACAAATTCTAAAATAAATCTAATTATTTATTTACCCTGGGTTCTTTATTTCCTTTTCCAGTTATGACAAGAAAGGTAGATGTATTAATTATCCAAAAAAAATTGAGAAGGATTATCTGATGGCAAGTCAGGTACATGAAACAAAAAACTAATACCATGAATCCAATGATCAATTAACTTCACAACATTCTGACAAAACTCATTGTTCATGATGAATATATATTAGGGGCAGGGCATACCCAAATAATATACATCAGAAACCCTTGCCTTTAGGGAATAGCATTGATGGAAAACCAAATACTGTACAATCCTAAACAGATCATCAATGCAGATTCTATAAAAGTATTAATAAGTTAGCCCAACAAGATTGGGAAAAAAGTAAACGAACAGTTCACATCAGCAGGGAAGGGAGCTGCAGGATGCTGCCATCCATTAGGCCCAGGGTTTGCATCGAGGGATGGCCCTCTGTTATTCTCTGCTTCCACTGTTGCCATATTTTCTTCTGGGATTGGCATCATATGATCACTGCCTTCATGCGAAACAGGTTGCAATGGAATGGACAGAGGTGACAGTAAAGGAATAGGGATCCTATTCCTGCACTGATCTGACATACTAGCCGCCTTTACCTGCAGAGGTGGTGGTGCCCTCTTCTGTAATCTCTTTCTACCATTAGAATCTTTTGAAAACAAAGGCCCACTAGGGATCAAAGTCTCTAAAGACTCGTATGAATCAGGAGTCGCTTGAGCCATATTATTCACTTGCTGATTGTGATCCACAAGATACAGATGATATGTATCTATATACACACTTCTGCTCAGCTTGCAGTCGGCTTATAATGTTAAAATCTAATAGTTTCGACCTGGATCCCAACTGTACAGGCCCCTTGGGAAATGCTAAAGCATAGAATAAAGGGAACAAGGTTGTCACGTCGATTTGTGGGTATATCCAATGTATATATGCAGTGGGAAGCTTCTGAGTATCCGTAGTGATGCATGTGAAGCACATGTGAATCTGTGCAGCCAGTTTAGATCTACAGTCCAGGAGTTATGTCGGCCGTGATGATTACATCTGTTACATGGGATGATATTATTTTAATCTGGCTTTGTTTGGATCGTATTATATTAAAGAAATGATGTCTCCCATTCAATGCTATTGCCTTGGACAAATCTTCGCAGAAGTTACAATATATAATTGAAAATTTCATTTTTAATGGGTTTCGATTAGCGTAAGCTGGCATGTCGCCGATCTATCTTTTGTTTATGCTGTTTCATTATATCAGAGGGAGCAAATAATCTGCAGGGCGATTCTTAGAACATGGTGGAAATAAAATACGCCTTAAGAAAACAATAAAAACCAGGCAACTATATATAGCTTTTGCAGACAGTTCATGACTAATAATAGTGTTTATGCCATTACTAAATATAAGCAAGATGGACTCTAAGAAAGATACCCTGTAGTGGAAATATGCAATCATTAAAATGTCATTGTAGGGTCTGTATGCACAAAGCAGCTCGCTCTATCGTGATTCGATATGGGGAATTTTTAATGCTCTATGAATTTCTAATGCATGCCAAATTTAGGATTCATTTGAAAAGAACCCAGGCCTACTTCACTATTCATATTCTTTTGCTCTATTTATTGATGTTTCAATGAAAATTCATAGATCTACTTCATTGGCATTTGTGATGATAGTGACCTAGGTTCAATTTATTGTATATTTGGTAAAGATTTTTGTTTATTCAATAAATGTTTAAGATTATAAATTAATATCATATTGAAGATGAAAATTTTATGACAATAAATAAAATTTACAATATGTAAAGCATTTTTGATTCATTTGCAACTTTGTATCAACTAAAAAATAATTTATTTTCTTTCTCTATTCTTTATTATTTTTTAGGTTTTCTTTGTGCACCAAAATATATGGTTTGCACTTTCTTTTGGGTGATCTTGATGAGTCAAAGATGATCTAGCATTGGCATATAGGTAGTTGGTTGAGTATTTCATGCTACACTTGTTCAAAGATGGCTCAATCTATTTTTCTTCTTAGTTGATGTAGTTTGGGCTATGTGATAATGATATGATAATATTACATCATCATAAATTATTTGGAACTTCAAACTATATTCTTCAGTTGATTATCTTTTGAGATTGTTTCTATCTTGCTATATCATGCTTAGATTCTTTAAATGATAAAATCTTTATTTATGCTGATATAAATTCAAATTAACCTTTTACAAAGACATGGAAGCATTATACACTATATGCTTGAGATCCTAGGCCAGTGCCAATTAGTTTCTAATGCCTCTAAAAATATTCACTCTCCTAATATTGCCAATTAGTTTCTAATGCATCTAAAATAATTCACTCTCTTGTTGATCCACATTGCATGGATAAGCTATAATATTAATATTAGGCCAATTTGGATTGGCCAACCCTAAAATTTGTGGTTTGTGACTATTGGGTTATGCATTTATATGCAAAACACCTTCCTTGTTTGGATTGCCACTCACTAAAGAATAGTCCAATCTTTTGACACTGTTTTGGCATTGCACTAACTTATATGCCTTTGCATCAAGCCTCAAGCATATGAACCAAGTTATGATGAATTTCCCCATAAGAATAAAGAAAAATTGTTGAGATCCTCTATTTTTTTTGTTTATTATGATTGTTATGTATGTATTTTGAGCTAAGTTATAATTTGGCAATACTTAAAATTTATACTATTAGAACTATTCTATATCAAGTGGTATTAAAGTCAGTGTATTCCATGTGGTGGGTTGATCTCCTTAGATCAATATAAATTCATTCAATGCATGAAGTTTCTTATAGACACAATCATAGATATTATTAATCCATAGTTGACAATACTACATAGAAGAAATGTTGATGTTGGAAAAATTAGGCTTTATAATGTGATAGGGAGGTTACATGAAGTTTTTTTAATTGTTACAAAGGATGTAATAAAGTGGAGTTGGTATAATCAAACTAGAATAGAGGGTTTATCCAATAGGATGACCCTAGTGACTTAGAGAGTAGGAGTGAGGTGAGGAGAAAAAGTGGGAGTATCTAAATATGATATTATTATTGGAGAAAAAATATTGTTCGGAGACTTACCAAGGATATGCTATGGTATGAAAATGGAGGTACCAAGTTTAATTAAATTATTGAATCTAAAAGAGTTGATTGACTAGATCACAAATATGAAAGGGTTCCTCAAATTTGAAGATATTTTAGACCCATAGAGGGTTAGGATTACCTTGATAAAGTTATAGGGGCATTCCACACTATGGAAGGAGAAATTCCACCCATTGGGATTAGAATGTGTCTAAATGAAAGGGTAAGTTTTTACTTGGGGTTTATGAATCATATCTTCTTGAGAATTTATGAAATCTATGATGCTAGCACAATATTAGTGGGAAATTATAGTACATTGATGATATCTACAAACTAACCAGTAGATTTGGACATCATGATCTTGGTTAGGAGAAAGTGATGTGATACACGAATGGTTTATAGCTGAACACTATCAAACTAGTATGATGTAGCTGAACACTATCAAGGAGGAATATTGGTATTCTATATAGGTGGGGAATAATTTGAATATAAGACTCTTAAATAATGCCTAAGGGAAACACAACAAGTGGAGGAAGAGGTGAATAAAGTGATAGAATCCTCAATAAGGTTGAGGAGAAAAGGAAGTAAGGTCTCCCTATTCCATCATTAGTAGGAATAATAGTGTAAGTCTAGCTAAGAATTGGGGTGGATTCCAAGCATGTGAGAGAAGGTTTTGTGGCACCTAATTTAGTGAATTGAGCAAGGAATTCATGTTATTAAATAATAGTAGTTGACGATAATTGAGAATATAAGAAATGAGACTAGTGTATATGTTCATATAGTGTCATAAATTATCTACCTTAATAATTTCACACTTGGTTTAGCTCCCCCTTATGTGCTTGGACCTAATTACATGCCAACAATTTGACTAATTTATTATCATTTTTGGGAAATCAAGATATAATTAAGAATTAATATTAAATATTTATTTAATGATAGAAAAAGCTAAAAAATAGGCCTGATCTAGGTCTAGCTTTGTCCCTTCACGTTTGGTACCTCTATTACCTCTATTTTCTTCACCTCTCATAAAATTGCAAAATAATAATCCTCTCATCATCAACAATAGTCCTTCAGATTCCACACATTCTCAAAACATGTCACAAAATGATCTCGTCATAAACCAACTATTATATTAAAAAATACCATTGTTACGACAAAAATTTCAAACATTAACCAAATTCAATCCAATTCTAATCCTCTAAAATAGCTCACACATAGTCCATTTTCATTCGCTATCCTAAAGACACACATACTAAAAAACCTTCAGATAACTTGCATTGAAAAGTATACTAGAAAAGGAAATCCCAACAACCATTTTTCAGCCTTTATTGACTTGTGTAGTGATTCATTTTTGAAGATGCTCTCCTAGCTAATTTTTTTCCTAGATCATTAAAATAAATGGATTTTTAATGGTTTTTTTCATTGCTGAATAAATCAATTACTTCGTTTATGCAACTTATTAATGAGTTCCTTCAATTTTTCCAAGAAAACATTAGACCTCAAGTTACATTGATTGATTTAGTCCATTGCAAAAAATGGACCTAAGGAAAAAATGACTAATTTTATAGGACACCAAGCCCTTTACTAAAAAATATCTTATCATCTCCTAGGTGTTGAAATTGAAAGGGTGTTCATTACAAATTTACAACCTAATATTAGAGATAAGATCTTATTACTGAAATACCCCTCATTCACACACTTATGTATGTCTCTTCATGATTACCAAATATCGGTTAGCCAACATGAAGGTACACATTCATTGACTCCTAATGGTCAATCCGAAGCCATAACTCATAATAACTATAAATCATTTAAGAAGAAAAATAAAAAATTGATAAAGATAAACACTCCTCAAGCTTCTAGTAACATTGAAATGTAAGTTCTTACTATATCTCCAACACAATATTAATTGAGGCCAAGAGAGACAATTTTTGCAATAGCTTGATTCTCTCCATGCTAGTATATTGTAGTTTCTAAATAAGAACATAATTCAACTTTCTCCAATTAGGCCTATTGATATCACTAAACCATTACCTCTAAAATTTAATGCAAAAGAATTTTGTTAATATAATTGTACACCTGGACATGATACATAAAGATGTATGCATCTTAATCACCAAGTGTAAGACACCATCAATTATAATGTCATCTAGTTGGCTAGTGTAAATGATAAAGGAAATAAATTGGTATCATTGCCTAATCAAAACTTTCAAATATTTACAAATCAATTATTAGGTCATTCAACTAATCTTGTCAAAGAAAATGAGAATGAAGAAGATATTTATAACCTATCTGATCAATACAATTAATGTGATTGATACTCATACGGTCCAAAAAGGTCAACACAAGCTCTTACCCAATATGAATTTTACACATTGATTCTTCTATAATTACACATGATGGTTCTCTCTAAATAACTAGTAGAATTGATTATAATCCCACAAGGGGAATAGTCATTGATCTCGTGTGTATAGTGAATGTGAGGATAAAATATTTTTTATATGTGCATGAACTTTTTAAGGATAATTATAAAAAATTAGAAGTGTTATTAAAGGCTCATGATGGTTCTATTTTCCCTATAATTGGTAAATTATAACTCTTCCAGTTAAGGTAGGACCTAAATGATTAGATATTGAATTTACCATAATCTTGATGTCAAACCAGCTTCATGTGAAGTTAGGTTACCTATGGCTCAAATCTATGAATGTGGTCCCATCAATATTTCATAAATGTCTTAAGTTTTCATTCAAAGGAAAAATAAATACCATTTACCATATTGGATTTAAGCCTTTAGCCTCTAGTGAAATTTTTTCACTAGATTACTTTTGGCCTCAACCAACCCAACTAATTAAACCTTGTGAAGATAATTTATTTTTTCATATCAAAAATTTAAAGCTAAGCATATAAACCAATTATCCCTTACCAACATTCTACCCAAGGCTCCTTGGTATCCAGTGACTTTAATAATTGTTCCTCCTACCCCATCGATAGTGAATGAACCTTGACCTAAATCGAGTATTCTTCCTCATCCTTTCGACATCTACATCATGGTAAGCCTTCACTATCCTATAAAGGAAAATAGAAACCCGTTTGATGAGGAATTTAGGGGTTAATTTTGTTCCTTCTAAGGAAAAACAAACTATTGTGCAAAAACCTAAAACACCTATGGTTTCCCAACCTTTGATAGTTCCTTCAATTCCATAGGTACAAAGGAAGAAAATGAACCAATGTTGGAAAATGCCTCAATTCCCCCTTCACAAGCTAAAGCTCGTGTGAGATGAAATCAAAGTGCAAAGGAATGCAAATGAAGACGTTGTGTTATGGATCATAAACTTGTTGAAAAAACTAAATCCTTACGTAATGATCCTCCACCATAGAGCCAAATTTTGATGAAATGCCTCCCACCCATCCATCTTCATCATGAATTGACTCCAATCCACTTCCCTCACCAAACAATTAAGTTGAACCTTATTTATCCCAACCAAAAAAAATATTAAAAAATTATCACATGGATGATAGTGCTTGCAATCATGCCGATAGCACTACTATGTAGCCCATTGTGATATACTCTAATATTGAATTATAAGATAAACAAGTGTGCAAAATAATATCATAATGAGTTATTTTCTATATTTTCCAAATAAATGAACCTCGATAGGGCAACCATGATGATCCTCCTAATGTGATTGATCCACCATGTGTTGTACTTTGTTCTTCTCCTTGTACTACACTTCTTGTAGTTCATTTAGCTTGTTGCTTTCCTTCCATGTATGATGGGAAAGATTGTGATGCAAACAATTTACTATAGATTGATTCACATGTGTAGTAACCTTTGTGTTTTTATGTGTTTCTTGCACATGTAATGTGATTTCCCTGTAATGTGTTTCTTGGTGTGTGTTTATGTTTGTTAGTTTTTTTTGGATGACCCTTTTTTATCATTGACACAAGGATATACAGAGGATTAATCTATTATGAAATTCCTCTATTTTCATCTTCATTATTCTTTATGTCATAAATATCATGTTTTCTCTTTTGTTTTCTTTTGGGAATGACGCAATGGGTTGAGACATTTAGGTCTCTTCCATGTTGAACCAAAAATATTTTATGTGTCATTGCTCCCTTGTGTTTGTAGTTCCACAACTATTTGGGGAATGATGTCAATTCTGAAAATGATCATATTACACATTATCTCTGATCTATATTGACCCCATATCTATGGATCCCTCATGTGCTAGCTTTTTCTTGTTAATTACATGGATTTGATTTGTGGGAAACCCCTTGTCGTAAGTCAAAGTTTTTGGGAACATATCATTTGGCATCATGGGTTTCCCAACAAGCTCTCATGTCTTGTCAAATATCATTTTTATTCTAACTTAAAGGAAATTTCTCTTGATTGGTGTTAGAAATTACTATAAGTTGGGGGAATACATTACATTATGTGTTTTACTTTATTTCACACAATTAGAACTTTTTGATGCATTTGTGGCATATTGATCATAAATTGTAGCACCTTATTAGAGATATTTTGAAAATAATGAGCTTTGATTGTAATTCTTGTTATGGTTGACATGAAAACTCACCTAGTGAATATAGGACTTCACTAGCCCTTGTGTGTTTTCATTTTAAATCATTGCAAAAAATAACCTAGTGAATATCAGACTTCACTAGCCTATGTTGTTTCTTATCAAGTTCACCTAGTGAATATCATACTTCACTAGCTTGTAATTCCTTTTAGGGGCCACCTAGAAAATATCATACTTTGATAGCATATGAGTCATGAACACCTTGGGTATGAATCCTAGTAAGAACTTTGTAGATCTTTCTAGTCTATGATGTCGTACCCCCTTTTGTGTGTTTTGTGTTTACATCATGTTTACATTGTGTTTACATTATGTTGGCTTCATGTTTCCAATGTTGTATTTAACATTTGCATTATGTTTAATCTACATCTTCATATTGTATGCTTCATGTTTGTATCCTTTGCTGTATTGCACCTCATGTGTATGTGTGTGTTCCTTTATCTTTACATTGTTTTTCTATAGGATCTTGAGCCTAGGGGCTAGCACATCCTCTAGATTTAGTGTCATCCTAAGTTACTACAATATTTTGATAAAAACCCTTCTTGTCTTATCCTTACTTTAATGTGAGCATGATTGTAAGTTCATATTCTCACTAAGGTGGGGGCTAAATGTAGTGTCATAAATTGCCTACCTTGACAATTTCACACTAGGTTTAGCTCCCCCTTATGTGCTTGGACCTAATTATGGTAATAATTTTCCCATTTTATTATTATTTCCAAAAAATCATAATATAATTGAGAATTAATATTAAATATTTATTTAATGGTTGCAAAATACCCAAAATAGGTTTCATCTAGGGCACAACCACCCTTGACCATCCTATTTTGGCCCAATTTTAAATATGTGATTATTGGTTTTTACATTTGAAAATTATATAAATTCATTTGTTGTCTCTTTACAATTAATTTTGTGGGAAACAAATGATTGCATATATTTATACATGTGTTTTTCACCATTTAAACACCTAGGGAAAATTGAATTCCCAATTTTGCACCCTAAAAAAGCAATCAAGAGTAGTCAAGAGCATAATCAACAACATTTATTAATCATTCAAGATCTATGTTAGCAATACATCAATTATATGAGTAATATTCTTCATGTTTTATGTTTATTTTTTTGTGAGTACTAACACTTGTAGGACCTTCAATCAAGCATCCAATTCTCATTATATAATATGAGTACCATGACTTCAATCCATTAAGGAAAGAATATTTGAGTGACCTAAGTTGCAACACTTGTCATTTATCACTTGTTTTTATCCATTTTCCTTTTCCCAAACAAGGGTAAGCACTCTTTACATAATCAAAGCTGTTGTGGAGGTGGAAACATTGAAATGAGGCTTGAATTAGCTAAGCCCCTACATGGAACAACCCTTTCTCCCCTCTCTTATTTGTAGGTGCCAAATATAAAGTGGATTTGGAAGAATATTGAAGACCTAACTGCATGATAAAGTATTCAAGCCTCCCATTTCAATAAATTAGGGAAAGTTAAATTATTCATCAACAGATGAAGTTCCAAAGTTGAGTCCAAGAAGGAAGAATTTGCAAACTGTAACCTACTGATACCTATTAATAGATTTTAGAAAGCAACATTCTCTAGTCTAGGGTGGCATCACCATTGAACAATAAATTTTAGGTCCAATTTACATGCTAGGTTCCTTTGTCTTTGCATTTTACTTTTCTTTCTTCAATTTATGTATTGCAGTTCTATGTTTTCCTAAAATTACATTAGTTTTTTGTAGATCCATAGTTTAACTAGTTTTACATTTCCACAATCAAATTAACTCAATTCTTAATCAACACATACAAAAAAAAGCTGACCAAAACCCTGATCTACCACTCTAACTCTTCCATTTAAGATAGTATCCAAGTGGTCTTATGTTCATGATCATTTTTGGTTCCTCTCTAATGTAATATCAAGAAATGTGTGATTTAGACCCTAGATCTATTTTTTCCACATCAAAGTTCCCATGATGACTAGTGAACACATTGCCATGATAGGATAAAAATTAGTAGGATGATAGAAGAGGTTAAAACATATAGTAGGGAAGGGTGCTCATGATGAGAAGGGTTCTATTGAAACCAAGGCTAGTCCAGAGCTAATAAAGTATAAGATTTTATTTTGCACAATATTTTAAGGCCAAAAGAAAATTCTATAAAGCAATGGTAGAAAGTGGCAATACTAACAACCCAGTGTTAAAAATGATGGTGGTGAAGGATAATTCAACCCATCCCATATAATGTGTGTTAGTTATGAAAAGGACATGAAATTTTGGTGGAGTGGTGTAAGATGAACTTCAACATTGGGGCCAATGAGGAGGAGATGATCTGTATGAAGTCATGTTCATGGATTTATATAGTTTTCTCTTAGGAGAATCATAAAAAATTTATAGGGAGGTAATACATGATGGTTAGGCCAATACATGAAACCTAGTTAAGGAAATAAGTGGTTCATGTTAAATTATTTGAATAATCCTAAGGAACACTATGAGGCCAATCTAGGGTTAACCTTTGAAATGAAGAAAAAGGGAAACTCTAGGATTTGACTCTAGGGTTTAAGAGCCTTTCCTCATTTCATTTAGGGCATGTTTTGTGGTAGTGAGGGTTTGATGAATTTGGAAAAGATATAGGATTGGCTTACAACTTGAAAGGTGAGTCAAACTACCCTTGACCAAATTTAGAATGGATTTTAGAATGAAATTCAATAATTTAACTAGGCTAATGATTTAAATAAGTATTATGATGCAAAAATAGCAGATCTAGAATGTCATAGAAAAATTTAGACTTCAAAAACAAACTGAACAAAATAGTATAGACCTGTGATATAAATTTGAAGATGATTTATGAAGACCAAGTCACCTTGGGTGACTACATCCTAGTAGATGAATTTTAGACATGATTTCATAGTCCTCTGATGTCTGATCTAAGCCTTCTTTTCCTAGGTGTCACACTGTCAGATCTTTGTTGAGTGTAGAAATAATTGAGTTTCCATATGTGGATTAGTGCAAGATCACGGGGGTCCAAACTAGGCCCTTAAGTGGCAATGAAATTTAGAAAAAAATAGAGTAAGGCAACTTGACATAAAAATTAAATGAATAAGCTATTAATATAACATAATTTGAAAATTATGTAAGAACAAAATTTGTAGCAAATTGAATTTAGTTTCTAAGATACTATTCCTTTTTTAGAAAAAAGTAAATATATTTGGTGAAAATTTGAAATTTCAATGTAGTAGTACTAAATTTTCAAGAAAAAATAAAAATTAGGTATATGTCTGACCAACCTAAGTACAAGAAAAATATAATACATTTATTTGAAACTTTCCATATAAGTATAGGACACATGCCTAGATGTGTTGCAATTTGTTTTGTAATATTTTTCCAAGTAAATAATTAGTTATGATTTTTTTATTAAAACCTTTTAAAAATATTAAAACTTGTTTGTCTGACCATCATAACTTGGTCAAAAATTTATGAAACTCCTTTTTTTTTTACCCTATAGTATGGGAAGCATAGAATGTGTTGCATCTTTTGGATTCAAAAAATGTGAAGCTGTTTAAGAATTATAGATGTTTTTCAGTCAGCCTATCAATTAGTACTTTAGTCAAAATGTATATATAAAATCAATAAAGGTACCTATTTAATTCTAAATAAGGCATATCTTATATTTTTCAAAATTTGAATATTTTTTCAATAAACCCTTTTCATTTCATCAAATTCAGATTAAAAAAAGTCATCAACCACTTTTTGGTTATATTGCCAGTTTTTGGACCCCAATGATCCTGTACTTACCCATGTTGTCAAGGTGTAGGGTTTGAATTCAACAATGAATAAATAAGCTTCAATATTCTCCCAATATTCTTTAGATCTAAAACCTACACATTCAAAGAGAGAGGAAGGGTTGTGCCATATAGGGGTTTGCCTCAATCAAACCCCATGTTGGCATGTCCAGCTCCACAATGGCAATTCCAATGAAAGAGAGCTTATCCTTTTGAGGGATAGAGGGTAAATGATAAATGAATGATGAATCAATAATGGGTTGCAACTCACAACTCAAAAATTGCTTCCTTAAAGGACTGAAGTCATATAAAATCTCCTTAAGGCTTGATTGTTGTTGGCTTGATTTTCTTGAAGACCTACAAGGGTTAGACCTCACAAACAATATGGTAACATAAATATAAAAAAAATCACATGCACTTTGACATGATGCTTTAATATTGAATTACTGCAATAAATTTTCTCTTGATAGTGCTTGATCATAAAATTCTCAACCTCTTTCTCAAATGGTGCAATGGCTAGGTATTTATACACAATTATTCTAATTTCCCAAATATTAAATTTTGATAAATGGCATTGGACATTTGAAATTCAAATAATAAAACTCCAACTTCAACACATTAAATTTTGGAGGAAAAAGAGGGGGACCAATTCGCATAGGGTGACTTAGTCTTGGCCCTATTTTGTAGGATGTAAGGTGTTAGGAGAAAAATATTAAATGTGTTCTTTTGTTTTCTAAATGCAATTTATCAATAAATGTTAAAATGGGCCACAAAATGCATAATTTAGGAAATTAGGTGTATAATTAGGTCCATGCACTTATGAGGGAGAAAAACATAGTGTGAAATTATCAAGGGTGACAATTTATGCTACTACATTTAGCCCCACACTTTAGTGAGAGTATGAACTTATGCTCAGACTCACACTAAAGTAGAAAATATGTCAAAAGGGTTCCAATTGTCTCAATGTTGAAGAGATAGGATGAAAATGAATTTAGGGGAGTGCACAAGCCCCCGAGATTCAAGATCCCATGGAAAACCAACATAAGCACAAATAAATGCACATGTATGTAATGCAACGAGATAAAAAGACATGCATGATGAAAACATGAAGCATACGTGATGAAAAAAAATGGAACAACATAACATAAAAGTGATGATAAAATGAAAAAAACACGATGCAAGCACAAAGCAAACACAAAGAATACACAAAAAAGAAACCTAACAAAACACAAGGTTAGTATTAAAAGGATTCATGTTGGTAAGGTAAAGAGACCCCAGTCTTAAATTTGTCTCAAATACTAAATGTCATCCATCGAATGTGATATCTAACAAAATGATACTCTGACAAGGATGTAAAATCACTTGTGAGTTATAAAGTGTCACTTTAGGAAGCACACAAAATTTAACATCCAAGAGGACGAATGCCAAACTTGCCTAAGAATGTGAATAAATTTCCAAGAGGAAAAACAAAACTCACCTAAGAAGGTGCATAAAATTTTAACATCCAAGAGGATGAAAATGACTCCCCTAAGAAGGTGCATAAACATCCAAGGGGACAAATTGATAACCATGCCTTAGGGGGCATTATAAATAACACCACCAATAAGGGGGTATTTCAATAAGTCAAATCTCACAAGATGTGTATGAAATGGATAGGGGTAATATATGCCCCCCCTTAAAATGTCAAAATACTTGTTATGTTGGTATTTTAAGGAGAAAATAATGCACACCTTCAAAACTAGTTATCCTTGCCCCCAAGTGTTGAGACAAAGACAACCACATAAGAGACCATAATGTTGCTGCCATGGAAAATATGGTTACACTAAATATTGTACCACCATGAATGGCAATAAGAAAACATGTAAAGCTACAAAGACTGCATAGTGAGGAGAAACACCATAGGATAAAGATCATAATTATTTAGAGTGATTAGGTACATCATCACATGGGATAGCACCATAATAATTAAGCTATTGAATTTTAGTACTCAAAACCTAACATTCATTGGTAGAATGACCATGCACTCGATGGTATGCAAAAAATTAGTTTTTGTTATAATTTTTTTTTCATGTTTTCGAAGGGAGATATATCAAGCAGGTTTGTAGAAGCCTCAACAAAATATGCTCTTGATTAGTAGTAGGAGACATTCATCTCTTTTGTGGATAAAATATTGCATTCTTACTACAATATGTCATACATACAATAGATGATAAATCATTAGATGAAGATGTGGGAAAAGGTTGGAAACATAGACCCTATTTATAAAAGTATCTAGTATAGACTTCACTTGATTCCCATAATTTTGTTCCATTTTTGCATTATATCCATTTTTAGAAAGAATTTTGTATCAAGGCCATAACATTTTTCCAACTTAGATGAAGAGATCGTATCTACATGCTCCTAAGAAGAATTGGATTTTTCTCGAGCATGCAAATCCTTTTTAAGTTTTTTAAATTTAGTCCCCTTACCCTCATGATGGTTGGAAGTTAAAGAGCCCCCATCACCATCATGGGGTGATGTTTTTAAATCTATTGATGTAGAACAAGATAGAACACAAGACTCTTTAGGATTAGATTGTGAGATTTTGTACTCTCCCATAAAAGAGGGTGTAAAATATAATGAACCCCAATCATCATCTAAGAGTTTTATTACAAATGAAATACAATTAGGGTTATCATCAATTTGTATAGGTTCTTTAGAATTTTACGGTGATATTTTAGAATCTCCTTTGAAACAAGGTGTAAAATCTAATGACCCCCAATCATCATTCAAATATTTCATCACGGGTAAAACACATTCTTCTTTGTGTTTGACATGTATGGGTTCTACTTTTGAAGTTGGAATCAAAGTACTAAGAGAGTTGGAAGTATTATGATCATCTTGGATTTGTGAATCACATCTTTGTTCATATGCTTTAACAGTGTATATCTTGTTATTATATTCATACTTCATCTCACAATGAAGAATATATGGGACTCCCTTCATGGCATGAATCCATGGTATAACTAGGATAGTATTATATGAAAGAGGTCTTGGCATGACATAAATAGGTGTAGGTAAAGTCACGAGTCCTACCCTGATGGGTAATGTGATCACTCCTAATGGTTGTTTATTAACATTATCAAATCCAATAATTGAAAGATCATTAGGTTCTATAAGATTCTTGTCCACACCAATTTTATCTAGAATATCAATGCTACAAACATTAAGACCCAATTATCTATTAGAGTACACTTAATTCTAATTTTGTTAACAACCACCATTATCATTAAACCTTCATTTTTGTTTTGGATCTCAAGTGAGGGTAATTCATATTGAGGGAATGTAATATCCAAATTTTTCACTTGCATACAATCAAACAAGGCTGCTACATCATTCATTTTAACAAAATTTAGGATGTCAATCTTCTGCAAAGCCTCTTGGAGCATCCCCTGGTATGTAGGTGATGTTAGAATCAAATCAAAAAGGGATATATTTGTTGGAGTATTACGACACTGCTCAACAAGATCATATTATTTACCACTATGCTGAGGAATATTAGGTGTAGGTGGAAGGTATGGTTGAGGCAATGGGATGGATTTTGATTTTTTTTTTTTTTTATTATTCCTAGTATTATATGTGTAAGCAACTGCATGATAAATTGGTTGCTGTGACACATGATTACTAGTGAGTTGTTTTGTAAGGTTTATGATATGGCCATGTGGTTTAGGAGGTCCTATGATGAGAGTTGATTTAGCAAGTCCAATAATTAGAATTTTTTTAGGAGGTATAATAATTAAAGGAGATCTAATTTAGCCAATTTTGCATTCATAACCTCAATTGAGTTAATTGCTTGTTGATGATCTTCTATTGATGGGGGATCTAATGAAAATCTAGAATCTTCATCTATGTAATCCATATTATTGCCTTTTGAAAGAAATATATCAATGATTCCATCCTCTTGTGCAAAAATATCTTTCCAAGTAGGAGAGGTATTGGGAGAGAAACAAACAAGATTCTCATGACATGCTCAATTATTGGATCTTCTACCACCAAGATACCTTCATCCCAAGTAGGTGATATATTATGAGAAGAATGAACATGATTGTCATGATTTTTAATGATTTCATTTTCTCAAGCACCAAGCTAACCTCACACATAGGAGAGATAGTGGGAGAAGGATCAATGAAAAATAAACTCATTTTCACATGCTTGTAACAAAAATTCTTTGAAATTGTTAACAAGATCTAACAATAGAATATGAATTATGACAACAAAATATTTTTGCAATGAGAACATTATGTTATGCCTTATGGATCAAGCTAGCAATATTTTTAGAAAAACAAACAGTTACAAAATTAATCTTTAGAAACCAAGCTAGATTTAGGTAGAGATCAAAGACAAGGTTTTGACATAAAATTTGGGCTCAATTTAGTTGGACAAGGGCACCCAAGGTGACTATGTCTTGCATAGTTTTTTTGTAAAATTTAAAATTTGACTGTGTACAATATTGTTTGAAGTTCTTGTTTTTTTGTGTCTATATGTGATAGTGAATATTTTTCTAGAATATGCCTAATTTCTGATTATGTAATTCAGAATGCAAGTATGTAACAATTTACAAAATGTTCAAGGAATGACAATTCCAAATGAAATTTCTAGATGTGAGATGCAACAATTGGTTGATTCTAATATGCCAAAATTTTAAAATGATGATGTTGATGCAATTTTGAAAGAAAACAATGCAAATATTTTTCACTTTTTGACCTATATCCAAGATGCCTAAATCAGTGCAATGAACATTTTCAGATTTGATTTCAGATTTAAATGACCTAATTTAGATTTGAAAATATAATTGGAATATAGATTTGAGCTAAGATGACTGAAATTAACCCCATTGCAACCTATAATACAATATGATATGCATTTTTTTGAATTTTTATGCTTTTTGTGATGCAAAAATGAAAGCTTATATGAATAATGCAAAGTAATGCAATGTTACCCCTAGATCTAGGATGATTTTGCTTCATATTTTAGAAGGTTTATGGTGCTAACATGTTAGGATCACCAAAATGAAATGAAGAAAGAAGGAAACTCTAGGATTTGACTTTGGGGTTTAGGTACCTTTCCTCATTTTATTTAGGGGGTGTTTTATGGTAGCGAGGGTTTGGTAAATTTGGACAAGATATATGACCGGCTTACGACCTAAAAGGTTAGTCAACCTACCATTCAAATTTTTTTGAATGGATTTTGGAATGAAATGCAATTGTTTAACTAGGCTATTGATGGAAATAACCATTTTGATGCAAAAATAATAGATTTGGAATGTCATAGACAAATCAAACTATGGAAATAGACTGAACAAATTATTGTGTACCTATGATATAAATTTGAAGTTGAGTTCTAAGGATGAAGTTTCTGTTGGATATTGCTGATATGTAGTTGTAATTGATGTCAAAATTATTGCCATTAATGTCTTTAAGGCTGTATATGTCGAGGATATTGAGAAAATTGTAATAAAATAAGTTGCAGGTTGTCGATGATGCAGTGAAGTTCAGTATGGTGGTGAGCTTAGTATATTGATGATAAGAGGTTGTGGATTAAAGGGTTTGTTGACAAGTATATCTAGTTTATCCACATGAATTTTTAGAGGTTCGCATGAAGAATTGATTGAGTTATGAGTATCTGTGTTCTAATAGTTGTTTTGTTGCTTTAGTTGGTGTTCTTGAAAGAAGATGATGTGATTCTAGTAATTTGAGTTGTTGTGGATGCTTCTGTGGTGATTCATGATGCTTGTGGATGTTTCTAGATTGTGCTCTATCGGTGTTGTCGGTCCGCATTGATCATTGTGCTCGTGATTGATGATTTTTTTCTGTGAGTTCATGTTTTTCATGATCATGGCCGATAGGGTGATTGTAGCATATTGCAGATCTTTGAGGCATAATTTTTGAAGGTGTTATGTATTTGAGGATGTTGTTTTGGCCAATATTGTTTTGCCCACATTGATAAATTGTTTATTTATTTGGGTCGACAATTTGTACAAATTTTATATTTTGTTGGGCTGACATGTAGTTAATGTTATCCTTGGTTGCGGATATATATGATCAATTTTTTATACCATTTGAAGGTATGGTGTGTGATTTATGCTACATGCCAAGTGTGAACAATGTTCTAATCTTTCAAAGGCATAAGTAATGTGTGAAGAAGAGTGAGCATATGAAAGTGTTTATGTGCTTAATCAAAACTGTAATCAGGCATTAGAAGATGCTATTTTCTTAGTTCCAAATCTTCTCAATGTAATCTGAATGTGACTATAAGATAGTGAGTATTCTTTTGGGTAGTAAGCCTTTTGTATTTGAGTAGTGAGCTCTAGGAAGTGTGCCTGAATGCATGTGCATTCCCCATTTATAATACTTTTAACAGAGTATAATCTTGTGGACTAACCTCCACCGTGGTTTTTCCCCTAATAGGATTTCCATGTAAAAAAAGCTTGGTGTTATGTGTGTTTTTGATATGGTGATGATTTATGCTTTCATGTTTATTTATTAGATTTGAGAATAAGTTTAATTTTCATAATTTCAGTGACAACTGATTCACCCCCCCTCTTAGTTGTCTGCCCTTGTGTTGCCAACAATTGGTATCAGAGCAAGTTCCTTCATAGAAGCTTGATCATTTGAGGTGATTAGGGATGGTGACATATAAGAAGGATAGTCCGAGATTTGATGGAACTAATTATTCTCTATGGAAGACTCAAATGGAGTGTCATCTGAGATGCATTGGAAAACCTTACTGGACAATTACAAAGAATAGGTATATCATCCCATAGAATGGTCCTTCTATTGTAGGTGAGATTAAGGAAGCAAAGTACAATATCAGGGCTAGGGAAGCATTGCTAAGAGCTCTGACTAATTTTGAGATGACAAATGTAATGGAGCTAAAGATTGTTTATGATATTTGGAAAATTTGGAACCTTTGTATGAAGGTGATACCCA
>VDFB02000013.1:179465125-179507769 GCA_007258455.2 Sequoia sempervirens
CTCAACAAAAGGCAAAATAATGAGGAACCATCACAATCAACCATTAAGATCAAAATCTCGACAACAAAAAAAAAAGATCAATAAAGAATCAATAAGAAACAAGTACTCCCTTGCCTCGGGAATATTTCCCATTCAAATTACTAACAACAATAACAAGACTCCAAGGAACGAGTCAACAGACATAAGGTAGAGAGTGGCAACATCCCACAAAATCATCACAATTAAATTTAATACACTCTCGACCGGTATCCAAGGGAGACCTCTATTTCTCCTCCTAGGTTACCCAACCATACAATACTCAACAATCTTACAATTTGACTCATAACAACTCAAACCTAATCAATGACTAATACAATAAAACAATCAACCAATGCACAAACTTAATATGAAAATTACTCCTCTCAAATAAAGAAATCAATCCAACTCTGGTGTTCTATCTAACTATCCCTATAAAAGACTTACAATCAACAATTAAATGAGTACAAGAGAGATCGACATTTAAAAGAACATCTAATTTTACTTACGTAGCGCAAGCACCCAATTGAATAAGGCATCCATAACATACAAAACTCTATTTTTCATTATTTCTAATTTAACTTTTCCACTTGGAACTAACCAAATTAAGAATAAACTAATCTATCAATGTTACACAAATTATCAAAAATTAACATAAGAAAACTCTCTCTAATCACTTTACTAACTTACTCATTAACGCATCACATAACTCTCCAACTTAACTACCTAATAAATCTAATTTATTCCTTTGCACTATAATAGACAAGTAATTGTAGTGATATTTATTCTAAGTAACCAACTACATAAAAGGTCTACAAGATATTAAAATATGATGAGATTTTACTATGAAGGTTAAAACGTGAAAAATAAAACATATAAGAACTACTAAAGAAATACATTCCTCTAACATTTTATTAAATAAACATACTTAGATTCGTATAATTGAACTTACAAAAGGTGTGTACCTTCATGCTTTTTGTCAACTCGCCTTAGTAGCGATACACATAAGTTGTCAATGTTAGATGGTTAAATGAAGAAGCAAAATATAATTAATACCAATAAGATCTAATCATCCCTTAGTAAAACATAATTGTCTTATTTCCCTATTATCTAGTCTTAGCCCCATTATTATATTTATTCAATAAGGTCAGGACCTTTTATTAATGAATTATAGATAAGTAAATCTTCCTCAAAATAACTTAACCTAATAAATAAATATAGTTAACTTTTTCTTTTAACTTAGTCCAATTTATTCACTTAATAACTAATTCTTCTATGTAGTAAATGACTTAAATACTAACATTATACAATACAAATGCAATACAACTTAGATCAACAGCATCTACTAACAATCAATCTAAAGAATAAATAAGAATGAAAGACTCAGAATTCAAAGGAACAGAATTTGTGGTTGTTGACTATATAGATAGATCATGAGAGTTTACTACAATATATACATGGTAAAAGATATACAATTGTATTATTTATGAAGGTTTAATACAAATCACGATACTCAACATTTAGGGTATAAAGGGAATTCAACAATCTATGCTATTTATTAAATAAATTCTTCTTTGACTACATATAAACTAAAATCAATTTTCTTTTATTCCTACTAATTTTAAAATCCATTAACTACATTCTTAATTAAATACTAGCCCACCCTAAACATTTCTCATAATTTCAGAAACAAGCACTCATATAAATATAACACCTACTTGAGTTCGAAATCATTTAATTCAAAACTCCTAAATTGAATCATAATTCCCTTAATTCTATAATTCCATTATAAAGGAGTATTATGCACTCAACATTCTAGAAAATATATGTTAATGCAGCAACTATGGAAGAGTCCGCAGTTTATCAAGGGAGAGTAATTCTAAATTACTTAATGAAAAATTCTTCTAGTTAGATCCACTAATAATTTGAACAAAATTTGAGAACGAGGTTGACAATAAAATGGGAGAGATTATTTAATTTCTACACCCAAGCAATAACTCTAAAATTTTGCAACTATGAAGGGGCAAGGTTTCAAGAAGGCTATATAAATCTGTACAATGTCTCAATTCTAAATGCTGTAACAGTGACAGACTGCCAAGTATATTAGAAAGTGAATATTAGACGTTGCAGCTGTAACGGGTTGCCAAAGATATCAAGGAGATTATAAAAATTTAGATTACCAGACTATGAGAAGGAGCTCATCTAAACACTACATCCAACATCGGCAGTGAGCAGTATTGGCGGGCTTGAAAACATTACTTGTGAGACCAAGAGAATTAAATGTCACGCTCATTGGTCCTCAATTTCTGCTTGAACAATGCGCTCAATGGCGGCATCGGAGAAGACACACAGACAAGCTTCCTCCAAGTTTGAGATGGTTACGGTTGCAAAAATGTGAAACCATTTTCTTTTCGGTCTTGAGGATAGCACATGGGATTTTGATAATAAAAAATGGGAGGATTTATTTAAATCTACCACACTATGTTATTCAGCCAGTGTTGTGTCCAGTTGCCAAAATTTGAGAAAGTGAATAATGGAATATAAAAAATATCGCCATCTACTTGCATTATTATCAAATCTCAAATGTTATCAGCAAGGCTGAAGGGAAAAAGAAAGGTGAGGTGCAAAAAAAAATTGTGACTCAAGAGCAGGAGAATAATATTTTCAAGTGCAGCAATTTCGATAGATTGACAGCAAAATCCAACAGGTTATTTAAATTTTTAATCCTCCTATTAAATTCAAGCGCCAGAACTGAGACAGAATGACAATGAAGTCAAAAGGGTATTTAAAACGTCTACAACCTTCTATTTTCAAGTGTTATCATTGAGGCAGGTGGTGAAAAGAAACATGGAACTATTTGATAAAACATATCCGAGGAGAAGTCATCTCAGAAATGTGATGATTGCATGGTATGCATGAAATAAAGAGAAAGCACAGACAAGGCATGGGAGTTGTACACAGAAGCCTCAAAGAAAAGCGGTTGAAAGGGATGCCTTAATGGCAAGAAATGATCACAAAGCAAGCTTCCAAGAGAATTAACATATGACTTGCAGCAAGACAACCAACGAATGCCAAGAAATCCTTCCTCTACCCTTAAATGAAATTTAATAACAACGCTATTAACAAATTGTGAACCCATAGCAATATAATGAAGTTTTAAGAGGAAGGCAATCAAATGCAATAGAGAAAATCAATGGCCAACCTGAAACCTACACTCAGAAGTGATGAGGATGAATAGAAGACCTCCACCTCATAGCCACAAATCCTTCCTTCACGCTAGATCTCTGAAATTGATTCTGATTGAAAAACAATATCCCCCGTATCCCCCTTCCCAAAAGCTAGATATACTTTATTTATTTATCATATTCTACAGTTCAGTTCTTTTCGACTTCCAATTGCTTGATAGGTGAAGTTTCTTTCCAGCTTCTCTTGCCTTTTACACTTCCCAAAAATCTTATCACTATTTATTTAATTAATAAACTATTCACTTTCCATTTTCCAAATGCCTTCCTTTTTATTATTTTCTTTTCCAGATTATTTTGTTCATTATTATTATTAAATCAATTTATCTAATAATATCACCTTTACTTATAATGAATTAGATTAATTTGATCATTTGTTCTAAATCATTTGATTTGATTTAATTGATTATTATTTTAATTTCTAATTTATATTTTAAATAACTTTTCAAATCACTTATGATTTAATTAATTATTTAAACATGATTACTAACATATTATATTTTTCACAAAATCAAATAACATAGTAATCAATGAAGCACACACAAATACTCACCAACAAGTTCAGAACAACCGACACAGAGGGGTATTACAATCTAGGTGTTGAAATTTAAGGTGTTCATTACAATT
Organism: Sequoia sempervirens; assembly: GCA_007258455.2. Classification (NCBI taxonomy): domain Eukaryota; kingdom Viridiplantae; phylum Streptophyta; class Pinopsida; order Cupressales; family Cupressaceae; genus Sequoia; species Sequoia sempervirens. The sequence continues at coordinate 179,469,010 of VDFB02000013.1, forward strand.
CTGACCTAATATTAGAGATAAGATCTTGTATTAAAATACCCTCATTCACACACTTATGTATGTCTCTTCATGATTGCAAATATTGGTTTAGCCAACATGAAGGTACACATTCATTGACTCCTAATGGTCAATCCGAAGCCATAACTCATAATAACTATAAATCATTTAAGAAGAAAAATAAAAAATTGATAAAGATAAACACTCCTCAAGCTTCTAGTAACATTGAAATGTAAGTTCTTACTATATCTCCAACACAATATTAATTGAGGCCAAGAGAGACAATTTTTGCAATAGCTTGATTCTCTCCATGCTAGTATATTGTAGTTTCTAAATAAGAACATAATTCAACTTTCTCCAATTAGGCCTATTGATATCACTAAACCATTACCTCTAAAATTTAATGCAAAAGAATTTTGTTAATATAATTGTACACCTGGACATGATACATAAAGATGTATGCATCTTAATCACCAAGTGTAAGACACCATCAATTATAATGTCATCTAGTTGGCTAGTGTAAATGATAAAGGAAATAAATTGGTATCATTGCCTAATCAAAACTTTCAAATATTTACAAATCAATTATTAGGTCATTCAACTAATCTTGTCAAAGAAAATGAGAATGAAGAAGATATTTATAACCTATCTGATCAATACAATTAATGTGATTGATACTCATACGGTCCAAAAAGGTCAACACAAGCTCTTACCCAATATGACTTTTACACATTTATTCTTCTATAATTACACATGATGGTTCTCTCTAAATAACTAGTAGAATTGATTATAAGCCCACAAGGGGAATAGTCATTGATCTTGTGTGTATAGTGAATGCGAGCATAAAATAATTTTTATATGTGCATGAAATTTTTAAGGATAATTATAAAAAATTAGAAGTGTTATTAAAGGCTCATGATGGTTCTATTTTCCCTATAATTGGTAAATTATAACTCTTCCAGTTAAGGTAGGACCTAAATGATTAGATATTGAATTTACCATAATCTTGATGTCAAACCAGCTTCATGTGAAGTTAGGTTACCTATGGCTCAAATCTATGAATGTGGTCCCATCAATATTTCATAAATGTCTTAAGTTATTATTCAAAGGAAAAATACATACCATTTACCATAGTGTATTTAAGCCTTTAGCCTCTTGTGAAATTTTTTCACTAGATTACTTTTGGCCTCAAGTAGCCCAACTCATAAACCTTGTGAAGATAATCTATTTTTTCATATCAAAAATTTAAAGCTAAGCATATAAACCAATTATCCCTTACCAAAATTCTACCCAAGGCTCCTTGGTATCTAGTGACTTTAATAATTGTTCCTCCTACCCCACTGATAGTGAATGAACCTTGACCTAAATTGAGTATTCTTCCTCATCCTTTCAACATCTACATCATGGTAACCCTTCACTATCCTATAAAGGAAAATAGAAACCCGTTTGATGAGGAATTTAGGGATTAATTTTGTGCCTTCTAAGGAAAAACAAACTATTGTGCAAAAACCTAAAACACCTATGGTTTTCCAACCTTTGATAGTTCCTTCAATTCCATAGGTACAAAGGAGGAAAATGAACCAATGTTGGAAAATGCCTCAACTCCCCCTTCACAAGCTAAATCTCGTGTGAGATGAAATTGAAGTGCAAAGGAATGCAAATGAAGACGTTGTGTTATGGATCATAAACTTGTTGAAAAAACTGAATCCTTATGTAATGATCCTCCATCCATAGAGCCAAATTTTGATGAAATTCCTCCCACCCAACCATCTTCATCATCACTTGACTCCAATCCACTTCCCTCACCAAACTATTAAGCTGAACCTTATTTATCCCAACCAAAAAAAAGATTAAAAAATTATAACATGGATGATAGTGCTTACAATCACGCTGATAGCACTACTATGTAGCCCATTGTGATATACTCTAGTATTGAATTATAAGATAAACAAGTTTGCAAAAGAATATCATAATGAGTTATTTGCTATATTTTCCAAATAAATGAACCTCGATAGGGAAACCATGATGATCCTCCTAATGTGATTGATCCACCATGTGTTGTACTTTGTTCTTCTCCTTGTACTACACTTCTTGTAGTTCCTTTAGCTTGGTGCTTTCCTTCCATGTATGATGGGAAAGATTGTGATGCAAAAAATTTACTATAGATTGAATCACATGTGTAGTAACCTTTGTGTCTTTATGCATTTCTTGCACATAATGTGATTTCTTTGTAATGTGTTTCTTGGTGTGTGTTTATGTTTGTTAGTTTTCTTTGGATGACCCTTTTTTATCATTGACAAAAGGATACAAAGAGAATGAATCTATTATGAAATTCCTCTATTTTCATATTCATTCTTCTTTATGTCACAAATATCATGTTTTCTCTTTTGTTTTCTTTTGGGAATGATGCAAAGGTTGAGACATTTAGGTCTCTTCCATGTTGAGCCAAAAATATTTTATGTGTCATTGCTCCCTTGTGTTTGTAGTTCCACAACTATTTGGGGAATGGTTTCAATTTCAAAAATGATCATATTACACATTATCTCTGATCTATATTGACCCCATATCTATGGATCCCTCATGTGCTAGCTTTGTCTTGTTAGTTACATGGATTTGATTTGTGGGAAACCCCTTGTCCTAAGTCAACTTTTTTGGGAACATATCATTTGGCATCATGGGTTTCCCAACAAGCTCTCATGTCTTGTCAAATATCATTTTTATTCTAACTTAAAGGAAATTTCTCTTGATTGGTGTTAGCAATTACTATAAGTTGGGGGAATACATTACATTATGTGTTTTACTAAGTTATTTCACACAATTAGAACTTTTTGATGCATTTGTGGCATATTGATCATAAATTGTAGCACCTTATTAGAGATATTTTGAAAATAATGAGCTTTGATTGTAATTCTTGTTATGGTTGACATGAAAACTCACCTAGTGAATATAGGACTTCACTAGCCCTTGTGTTTTTTCATTTTAAATCATTGCAAAAAATCACCTAGTGAATATTAGACTTCACTAGCCTATGTTGTTTCTTATCAAGTTCACAGGTAGGTAATATCATACTTCACTAGCTTGTAATTCCTTTTAGGGGCCACCTAGAAAATATCATACTTTGATAGCCTATGAGTCATGAATACGTTGGGTATGAATCCTAGTAAGAACTTTGTAGATCTTTCTAGTCTATGATGTCATACCCCCTTTTGTGTGTTTTGTGTTTACATCATGTTTACATTGTGTTTACATTATGTTGGCTTCATGTTTCCAATGTTGTATTTTACATTTGCATTATGTTTAATCTACATCTTTATATTGTTTGCTTCATGTTTGTATCCTTTTCTATATTGCACCTCATGTGTATGTGTGTGTTCCTTTATCTTTACATTGTTGTTCTATAGGATCTTGAGCCTAGGGGCTAGCACATCCTCTAGATTCAGTGTCATCCTAAGTTACTACAATATTTTGATAAAAACCCTTCTTGTCTTATCCTTACTTTAATGTGAGCATGATCGTAAGTTCATATTCTCACTAAGGTGGGGGCTAAATGTAGTGTCATAAATTGTCTACCTTGACAATTTCACACTAGGTTTAGCTCCCCCTTATATGTGCTTGGACCTAATGCTGGTAATAATTTTCCCATTTTATTATTATTTCCAAAAAATCATGATATAATTGAGAATTAATATTAAATATTTATTTAATGTTTGCAAAATACCCAAAATAGGTTTCATCTAGGGCACAACCACCCTTGGCCATCCTATTTTGGCCCAATTTTAAATATGTTATTATTGGTTTTTACATTTGAAAATTATATAAATTCATTTGTTGTCTCTTTACAATTAATTTTGTGGGAAACAAATGATTGCATATATTTATACATGTGTTTTTCACCATTTAAACACCTAGGGAAAATTGAATTCCCAATTTTGCACCCTAAAAAAGCAATCAAGAGTAGTCAAGAGCATAATCAACAACATTTATTAATCATTCAAGATCTATGTTAGCAATACATCAATTATATGAGTAATATTCTTCATGTTTTATGTTTATTTTTTTGTGAGTACTAACACTTGTAGGACCTTCAATCAAGCATCCAATTCTCATTATATAATATGAGTACCATGACTTCAATCCATTAAGGAAAGAATATTTGAGTGACCTAAGTTGCAACACTTGTCATTTATCACTTGTTTTTATCCATTTTCCTTTTCCCAAACAAGGGTAAGCACTCTTTACATAATCAAAGCTGTTGTGGAGGTGGAAACATTGAAATGAGGCTTGAATTAGCTAAGCCCCTACATGGAACAACCCTTTCTCCCCTCTCTTATTTGTAGGTGCCAAATATAAAGTGGATTTGGAAGAATATTGAAGACCTAACTGCATGATAAAGTATTCAAGCCTCCCATTTCAATAAATTAGGGAAAGTTAAATTATTCATCAACAGATGAAGTTCCAAAGTTGAGTCCAAGAAGGAAGAATTTGCAAACTGTAACCTACTGATACCTATTAATAGATTTTAGAAAGCAACATTCTCTAGTCTAGGGTGGCATCACCATTGAACAATAAATTTTAGGTCCAATTTACATGCTAGGTTCCTTTGTCTTTGCATTTTAATTTTCTTTCTTCAATTTATGTATTGCAGTTCTATGTTTTCCTAAAATTACATTAGCTTTTTGTAGATCCATAGTTTAACTAGTTTTACATTTCCACAATCAAATTAATTCAATTCTTAATCAACACATACAAAAAAAAAGGTTGACCAAAACCATGATCTACCATTCCGACTCTTCCATTTAAGATAGTATTCCAAGTGGTCTTATGTTCACGATCATTTTTGGTTCCTCTCTAATGTAATATCGAGAAATGTGTGATTTAGACCCTAGATCTATTTTTTCCACATCAAAGTTCCCATGATGACTAGTGAACACATTGCCATGATAGGATAAAAATTAGTAGGATGATAGAAGAGGTTAAAACATATAGTAGGGAAGGGTGCTCATGATGAGAAGGGTTCTATTGAAACCAAGGCTAGTCTAGAGGTAATAAAGTATAAGATTTTATTTTGCACAATATTTTAAGGCCAAAAGAAAATTCTATAAAGCAATGGTAGAAAGTGGCAATACTAACAACCTAAAAATGATGGTGGTGAAGGATGATTCAACCCATCCCATATAATGTGTGTTAGTTATGAAAAGGACATGAAATTTTGGTGGAGTGGTGTAAGGTGAACTTCAACATTGGGGCCAATGAGGAGGAGATGACCTCTATGAAGTCATGTTCATGGATTTATATAGTTTTCTCTTAGGAGAATCATAAAAAATTTATAGGGAGGTAATACATGATGGTTAGGCCAATACATGAAACCTAGTTAAGGAAATAAGTGGTTCATGTTAAATTATTTGAATAATCCAAAGGAACACTATGAGGCCAATCTAGGGTTAACCTTTGAAATGAAGAAAAAGGGAAACTCTAGGATTTGACTCTAGGGTTTAAGAACCTTTCCTCATTTCATTTAGGGCATGTTTTTTGGTAGTGGGGGTTTGATGAATTTGGAAAAGATATAGGATTGGTTTACAACTTGAAAGGTGAGTCAAACTACCCTTGAACAAATTTAGAATAGATTTTGGAATGAAATTCAATAATTTAACTTGGCTAATGATTTAAATAAGTATTATGATGCAAAAATTGCAGATCTAGAATGTCACAGAAAAATTTAGACTTCAAAAACAAACTGAGCAAAATACTATAGACTTGTGATATAAATTTGAAGATGATTTATAAAGACCAAGTCACCTTGGGTGACTACATCCTAGTAGATGAATTTTAGACATGATTTCATAGTCCTCTGATGTCTGATCTAAGCCTTCTTTTCCTAGGTGTCGCACTGTCAGATCTTTGTCGAGTGTAGAAATAATCGAGTTTCCATATGTGGATTAGTGCAAGATCATGGGGGTTCAAACTAGGCCCTTAAGTGGCAATGAAATTCAGAAAAAATAGAGTTAGGCAACTTGACATAAAAATTAAATGAATAAGCTATTAATATAACATAATTTGAAAATTATGTAAGAAAAAATTTTGTAGCAAATTGAATTTAGTTTCTAAGATACTATTCCTTTTTTAGAAAAAAGTAAATATATTTGGTGAAAATTTGAAATCTCAATGTAGTAGTACTAAATTTTCAAGAAAAAATAAAAAACAGGTATATGTCTGACCAACCTAAGTACAAGAAAAATATAATATATTTATTTGAAACTTTCAATATAAGTATAGGACACATTCCTAGATGTGTTGCAAATTTTTTTGTAATATTTTTCCAAGTAAATAATTAGTTATGATTTTTTTATTAAAACCTTTTAAAAATATTAAAACTTGTTTGTCTGACCATCATAACTTGGTCAAAAATTTATGAAACTCACTTTTTTTTTACCCTATAGTATGGGAAGCATAAACTGTGTTGCATCTTTTGCATTCAAAAAATGTGAAGCTGTTTAAGAATTATAGATGTTTTTCAATCAGCCTATCAATTAGTACTTTAGTCAAAATGTATATATAAAATCAATAAAAATACCTATTTAATTCTAAATAAGGCATGTCTTATATTTTTCTAAATTTGAAAATTTTCTCAATAAACCCTTTTCATTTCATCAAATTCAGATTAAAAAAAGTCGTCAGCCACTTTTTGGTTATATCGCCAGTTTTTGGACCCCCATGATCCTGTACTTACCCATGTTGTCAAGGTGTAGGGTTTGAATGCAACAATGAATAAATAAGCTTCAATATTCTCCCAATATTCTTTAGATCTGAAACCTACACATTCAAAGAGAGAGGAAGGGTTGTGCCATATAGGGGCTTGCCTCAATCAAACCCTGTGTTGGCGTTTCCACCTCCACAATGGAAATTCCAATGAAAGAGAGCCTATCCTTTTGAGGGATAGAGGCTAAATGATAAATGAATGATGAATCAATAATGGGTTGCAACTCATAACTCAAAAATTGCTTCCTTAAAGGACTGAAGTCATATAAAATCTCCTTAAGGCTTGATTGTTGTTGGCTTGATTTTCTTGAAGACCTACAAGGGTTAGACCTCACAAACAATATGGTAACATAAATATAAAAAAAATCACATGCACTTTGACATGATGCTTTAATATTGAATTACTGCAATAAATTTTCTCTTGATAGTGCTTGATCATAAAATTCTCAACCTCTTTCTCAAATGGTGCAATGGCTAGGTATTTATACACAATTATTCTAATTTCCCAAATATTAAATTTTGATAAATGGCATTGGACATTTGAAATTCAAATAATAAAACTCCAACTTCAACATATTAAATTTTGGAGGAAAAATAGGGGGACCAAGTCGCATAGGGTGACTTAGTCTTGGCCCTATTTTGTAGGATGTAAGGTGTTAGGAGAAAAATATTAAATGTGTTCTTTTGTTTTCTAAATGCAATTTATCAATAAATGTTAAAATGGGCCACAAAATGCATAATTTAGGAAATTAGGTGTATAATTAGGTCCATGCACTTATGAGGGAGAAAAACATAGTGTGAAATTATCAAGGGTGACAATTTATGCTACTACATTTAGCCCCACACTTTAGTGAGAGTATGAACTTATGCTCAGACTCACACTAAAGTAGAAAATATGTCAAAAGGGTTCCAATTGTCTCAATGTTGAAGAGATAGGATGAAAATGAATTTAGGGGAGTGCACAAGCCCCCGAGATTCAAGATCCCATGGAAAACCAACATAAGCACAAATAAATGCACATGTATGTAATGCAACGAGATAAAAAGACATGCATGATGAAAACATGAAGCATACGTGATGAAAAAAAATGGAACAACATAACATAAAAGTGATGATAAAATGAAAAAAACACGATGCAAGCACAAAGCAAACACAAAGAATACACAAAAAAGAAACCTAACAAAACACAAGGTTAGTATTAAAAGGATTCATGTTGGTAAGGTAAAGAGACCCCAGTCTTAAATTTGTCTCAAATACTAAATGTCATCCATCGAATGTGATATCTAACAAAATGATACTCTGACAAGGATGTAAAATCACTTGTGAGTTATAAAGTGTCACTTTAGGAAGCACACAAAATTTAACATCCAAGAGGACGAATGCCAAACTTGCCTAAGAATGTGAATAAATTTCCAAGAGGAAAAACAAAACTCACCTAAGAAGGTGCATAAAATTTTAACATCCAAGAGGATGAAAATGACTCCCCTAAGAAGGTGCATAAACATCCAAGGGGACAAATTGATAACCATGCCTTAGGGGGCATTATAAATAACACCACCAATAAGGGGGTATTTCAATAAGTCAAATCTCACAAGATGTGTATGAAATGGATAGGGGTAATATATGCCCCCCCTTAAAATGTCAAAATACTTGTTATGTTGGTATTTTAAGGAGAAAATAATGCACACCTTCAAAACTAGTTATCCTTGCCCCCAAGTGTTGAGACAAAGACAACCACATAAGAGACCATAATGTTGCTGCCATGGAAAATATGGTTACACTAAATATTGTACCACCATGAATGGCAATAAGAAAACATGTAAAGCTACAAAGACTGCATAGTGAGGAGAAACACCATAGGATAAAGATCATAATTATTTAGAGTGATTAGGTACATCATCACATGGGATAGCACCATAATAATTAAGCTATTGAATTTTAGTACTCAAAACCTAACATTCATTGGTAGAATGACCATGCACTCGATGGTATGCAAAAAATTAGTTTTTGTTATAATTTTTTTTTCATGTTTTCGAAGGGAGATATATCAAGCAGGTTTGTAGAAGCCTCAACAAAATATGCTCTTGATTAGTAGTAGGAGACATTCATCTCTTTTGTGGATAAAATATTGCATTCTTACTACAATATGTCATACATACAATAGATGATAAATCATTAGATGAAGATGTGGGAAAAGGTTGGAAACATAGACCCTATTTATAAAAGTATCTAGTATAGACTTCACTTGATTCCCATAATTTTGTTCCATTTTTGCATTATATCCATTTTTAGAAAGAATTTTGTATCAAGGCCATAACATTTTTCCAACTTAGATGAAGAGATCGTATCTACATGCTCCTAAGAAGAATTGGATTTTTCTCGAGCATGCAAATCCTTTTTAAGTTTTTTAAATTTAGTCCCCTTACCCTCATGATGGTTGGAAGTTAAAGAGCCCCCATCACCATCATGGGGTGATGTTTTTAAATCTATTGATGTAGAACAAGATAGAACACAAGACTCTTTAGGATTAGATTGTGAGATTTTGTACTCTCCCATAAAAGAGGGTGTAAAATATAATGAACCCCAATCATCATCTAAGAGTTTTATTACAAATGAAATACAATTAGGGTTATCATCAATTTGTATAGGTTCTTTAGAATTTTACGGTGATATTTTAGAATCTCCTTTGAAACAAGGTGTAAAATCTAATGACCCCCAATCATCATTCAAATATTTCATCACGGGTAAAACACATTCTTCTTTGTGTTTGACATGTATGGGTTCTACTTTTGAAGTTGGAATCAAAGTACTAAGAGAGTTGGAAGTATTATGATCATCTTGGATTTGTGAATCACATCTTTGTTCATATGCTTTAACAGTGTATATCTTGTTATTATATTCATACTTCATCTCACAATGAAGAATATATGGGACTCCCTTCATGGCATGAATCCATGGTATAACTAGGATAGTATTATATGAAAGAGGTCTTGGCATGACATAAATAGGTGTAGGTAAAGTCACGAGTCCTACCCTGATGGGTAATGTGATCACTCCTAATGGTTGTTTATTAACATTATCAAATCCAATAATTGAAAGATCATTAGGTTCTATAAGATTCTTGTCCACACCAATTTTATCTAGAATATCAATGCTACAAACATTAAGACCCAATTATCTATTAGAGTACACTTAATTCTAATTTTGTTAACAACCACCATTATCATTAAACCTTCATTTTTGTTTTGGATCTCAAGTGAGGGTAATTCATATTGAGGGAATGTAATATCCAAATTTTTCACTTGCATACAATCAAACAAGGCTGCTACATCATTCATTTTAACAAAATTTAGGATGTCAATCTTCTGCAAAGCCTCTTGGAGCATCCCCTGGTATGTAGGTGATGTTAGAATCAAATCAAAAAGGGATATATTTGTTGGAGTATTACGACACTGCTCAACAAGATCATATTATTTACCACTATGCTGAGGAATATTAGGTGTAGGTGGAAGGTATGGTTGAGGCAATGGGATGGATTTTGATTTTTTTTTTTTTTTATTATTCCTAGTATTATATGTGTAAGCAACTGCATGATAAATTGGTTGCTGTGACACATGATTACTAGTGAGTTGTTTTGTAAGGTTTATGATATGGCCATGTGGTTTAGGAGGTCCTATGATGAGAGTTGATTTAGCAAGTCCAATAATTAGAATTTTTTTAGGAGGTATAATAATTAAAGGAGATCTAATTTAGCCAATTTTGCATTCATAACCTCAATTGAGTTAATTGCTTGTTGATGATCTTCTATTGATGGGGGATCTAATGAAAATCTAGAATCTTCATCTATGTAATCCATATTATTGCCTTTTGAAAGAAATATATCAATGATTCCATCCTCTTGTGCAAAAATATCTTTCCAAGTAGGAGAGGTATTGGGAGAGAAACAAACAAGATTCTCATGACATGCTCAATTATTGGATCTTCTACCACCAAGATACCTTCATCCCAAGTAGGTGATATATTATGAGAAGAATGAACATGATTGTCATGATTTTTAATGATTTCATTTTCTCAAGCACCAAGCTAACCTCACACATAGGAGAGATAGTGGGAGAAGGATCAATGAAAAATAAACTCATTTTCACATGCTTGTAACAAAAATTCTTTGAAATTGTTAACAAGATCTAACAATAGAATATGAATTATGACAACAAAATATTTTTGCAATGAGAACATTATGTTATGCCTTATGGATCAAGCTAGCAATATTTTTAGAAAAACAAACAGTTACAAAATTAATCTTTAGAAACCAAGCTAGATTTAGGTAGAGATCAAAGACAAGGTTTTGACATAAAATTTGGGCTCAATTTAGTTGGACAAGGGCACCCAAGGTGACTATGTCTTGCATAGTTTTTTTGTAAAATTTAAAATTTGACTGTGTACAATATTGTTTGAAGTTCTTGTTTTTTTGTGTCTATATGTGATAGTGAATATTTTTCTAGAATATGCCTAATTTCTGATTATGTAATTCAGAATGCAAGTATGTAACAATTTACAAAATGTTCAAGGAATGACAATTCCAAATGAAATTTCTAGATGTGAGATGCAACAATTGGTTGATTCTAATATGCCAAAATTTTAAAATGATGATGTTGATGCAATTTTGAAAGAAAACAATGCAAATATTTTTCACTTTTTGACCTATATCCAAGATGCCTAAATCAGTGCAATGAACATTTTCAGATTTGATTTCAGATTTAAATGACCTAATTTAGATTTGAAAATATAATTGGAATATAGATTTGAGCTAAGATGACTGAAATTAACCCCATTGCAACCTATAATACAATATGATATGCATTTTTTTGAATTTTTATGCTTTTTGTGATGCAAAAATGAAAGCTTATATGAATAATGCAAAGTAATGCAATGTTACCCCTAGATCTAGGATGATTTTGCTTCATATTTTAGAAGGTTTATGGTGCTAACATGTTAGGATCACCAAAATGAAATGAAGAAAGAAGGAAACTCTAGGATTTGACTTTGGGGTTTAGGTACCTTTCCTCATTTTATTTAGGGGGTGTTTTATGGTAGCGAGGGTTTGGTAAATTTGGACAAGATATATGACCGGCTTACGACCTAAAAGGTTAGTCAACCTACCATTCAAATTTTTTTGAATGGATTTTGGAATGAAATGCAATTGTTTAACTAGGCTATTGATGGAAATAACCATTTTGATGCAAAAATAATAGATTTGGAATGTCATAGACAAATCAAACTATGGAAATAGACTGAACAAATTATTGTGTACCTATGATATAAATTTGAAGTTGAGTTCTAAGGATGAAGTTTCTGTTGGATATTGCTGATATGTAGTTGTAATTGATGTCAAAATTATTGCCATTAATGTCTTTAAGGCTGTATATGTCGAGGATATTGAGAAAATTGTAATAAAATAAGTTGCAGGTTGTCGATGATGCAGTGAAGTTCAGTATGGTGGTGAGCTTAGTATATTGATGATAAGAGGTTGTGGATTAAAGGGTTTGTTGAAAAGTATATCTAGTTTATCCACATGAAGTTTTAGAGGTTCACATGAAGATTTGATTGAGTTATGAGTATCTGTGTTGATAGTTGTTTTGTTGCTTTAGTTGGTGTTCTTGAAAGAAGATGATGTGATTCTAGTAATTTGAGTTGTTGTGGATGCTTATGTGGTGATTCATGATGCTTGTGGATGTTTCTAGATCATGCTCTATCGGTGTTGTCGTCCGCATTGATCATTGTGCTCGTGATTGATGATTTTTTACGTGAGTTCATGTTTTTCATGATCATGGCCGATAGGGTGATTGTAGCATGTTGTAGATCTTTGAGGCATAATTTTTGAAGGTGTTATGTATTTGAGGATGTTTTTTGTCCTTTATGTTTTGGCCAACATTTTTTGTCCACATTGATAAATTGTTTATTGATTTGGGCGACAATTTGTACAAATTTTATATTTTGTTGGGCTGACATGTAGTTAATGTTATCCTTGGTTGTGGATATATATGATCAATTTTTTATACCATTTGAAGGTATGGTGTGTGATTTATGCTACATGCCAAGTGTGAACAATGTTCTAATCTTTCAAAGGCATAAGTAATGTGTGAAGAAGAGTGAGCATATGAAAGTGTTTATGTGCTTAATCAAAACTGTAATCAGGCATTAGAAGATGCTATTTTCTTAGTTCCAAATCTTCTCAATGTAATCTGAATGTGACTATAAGATAGTGAGTATTCTTTTGGGTAGTAAGCCTTTTGTATTTGAGTAGTGAGCTCTAGGAAGTGTGCCTGAATGCATGTGCATTCCCCATTTATAATACTTTTAACAGAGTATAATCTTGTGGACTAACCTCCACCGTGGTTTTTCCCCTAATAGGATTTCCATGTAAAAAAAGCTTGGTGTTATGTGTGTTTTTGATATGGTGATGATTTATGCTTTCATGTTTATTTATTAGATTTGAGAATAAGTTTAATTTTCATAATTTCAGTGACAACTGATTCACCCCCCCTCTTAGTTGTCTGCCCTTGTGTTGCCAACAATTGGTATCAGAGCAAGTTCCTTCATAGAAGCTTGATCATTTGAGGTGATTAGGGATGGTGACATATAAGAAGGATAGTCCGAGATTTGATGGAACTAATTATTCTCTATGGAAGACTCAAATGGAGTGTCATCTGAGATGCATTGGAAAACCTTACTGGACAATTACAAAGAATAGGTATATCATCCCATAGAATGGTCCTTCTATTGTAGGTGAGATTAAGGAAGCAAAGTACAATATCAGGGCTAGGGAAGCATTGCTAAGAGCTCTGACTAATTTTGAGATGACAAATGTAATGGAGCTAAAGATTGTTTATGATATTTGGAAAATTTGGAACCTTTGTATGAAGGTGATACCCATGTGAAGATTGCTAAGCTACAAATCTTGAAAATAAAATATGAAATGTTGAGAATGGGTGAAGATGATAACATCACTTCTTTTATGCAGAGAGTGAATGAACTTGTGTGTAGTATTAGATGTGTTGGTGGAACATTGGAAGAATCAAAGATTGTTGCTAAAGTGCTTAGATCCTTGCTTGCTTCATACAAACACAAAGCTGTTGCTATTGAGGAGATTCAGACTGTGACAAATGTAACCAGAGATATGTTGATTGGTAAGCTTGTTGCTTTTGAGTTAAGTGAGTTTGGTGAATCTCTTCCTAAGAAAAAATATGCATTCAAAGCTAGTATCTTCGAAAAAGATAAGCAAATATATGATTCGAGAGAAATTTCTTCTAGAAAAATGTCCAAGTATGAGTAGGAAATGAGAGAGATTGAAGAAAAAGAGAGAAAACTAGATGAGCTTGAAGCACTTATTGTCAAGAGGGTAGCTAGAGGAGAAGGTAAGTATAAAGGGAAATTACCTCTTAAATGTTTTTCCTGCAATAAGATAGGTCATTTTTCCTCAAGGTGTTTGGAAAGAGTTCCTAAGCCAAGACCTAACAAGCCTAGATTCCAAATAAAGTGTTATTATGCTAGTGATTAAGGTGTGACATATGATGAATTTGATAAAGGGAATTTAAGTGAGGATGAATGGTTATTTATTGCTATCAAGGAAAATGATCTAGTACTTATTGAATCTACTAGTTGCATAAATGTGGAGAAAGCTTTAGCTACCAGAGTTGAAGAAAAAGATGAATGGGTGATTGATAGTGGATGCTCTCATCACATGATAGGTGATAAAAGTAAATTTGTGAGCTTGGAAAAGTATGATGGTGGTGTTGTAAGATTTGGTGATGAAAAAGCTAGTGTAATCCATGGCAGAGGATCCATTTCTCTTGATAGTAAGCATAATACTGATGATGTTCTATATGTGGAAGGTTTGAAGCATAATCTCTTAAGTGTTGGACAGATGGTTGACAAGGGATACAATCTTCAATTCAAGAATGGAAAGTGTAGAATATTGAGGAGTTCTAGAAATGTGATTGTATCTGGTACAAAAACAAAAGGTAATATCTTTCACCTAAGTGCTACTAGTAAAACTTGTCTGATTGCTCAAGTTGATGAAAGTTGGTTGTGGCATAAGAGATTGTGTCATGTAAACTTTGACAATATTATCAAGATAAGTTCTACTTAGGCAGTGAGAGATCTTCCTAAGTTGATAAAACCTACTAATGCTATATGCAAGGAATGTTAGTTAGGGAAGCAAACTAGAATTTCATTCTGGAGAAAACATCATTGTTCAAATGAAGTGTTGGAGCTTGTGCATACTAACTTGTGTGGTCCTTCTAGAGTCAGAAGTTTACAAGGAGACATGTATTTCATGCTAATTATTGATGATTATTCTAAATTGATTTGGGTTACTTTCTTAAGGGAAAAATTTGAAGCTCTAGAGAAATTCAAGATTTTTAAGTTTATGGTTGAGACAAAGACAGGTCTGAAGATTAAATGTCTGAGATCAAATAGAGGTGGTGAATTCACTTTCAATGAGTTTAATTCTTTTTGTGAAGAGCATGGGATAAAGAGACAATTATCTACCCTGCAGACCCCTCAACAAAATGGAGTTGTGGAAAGGAAGAACAGGACAATTCAACAAGCTGCTAGGACTATGATGCTGGAAGGAAATGTTCTGCATATCTATTGGAGATAAGCTGTGTGTACTACCATTTACACTCTCAACCGAGTACATGTCAAAGGTGATACCGGTAAGACTCCTTATAAGCTATGGTTTGGTCATAAGCCTACTATTAGATACTTCAAAATCTTTGGGAGTAAATGCTATATCAAAGAGATGAAGATATAGGAAAGTTTGATGATAGAAGTGATGAAGGAATCCTTCTTGGTTATTCTACTAAAAGTAAAGCCTACCAGTGCTACAATAAGAGATTGAGGAAAGTAGTTGAAAGTTCTAATGTCAAGGTTGACGAAGACATAGTTAGACCAACCAAAACTTGTGGATATGATTCAAATGATCAGAATGGAAGTTCAGATAAAGGAAAGAAAGTTTAGACTCTAAATCAAGCTCAAATCATTCCAGTGAATCTTGAAAATCAAGAGGAAGAAACTAGTGAAAGTACAGAAGTGAGATCACAAGAGCTTGAAGTTCAAGAATTCCCTAAGACTCCAAGGTATGTAAGACTAAATCATTCAGAAGATCAAATTATAGGTGATAAGAACAAAGGTGTTCAAACTAGGAGAAGAACTGCATAAGAATATTGTTTGATCTAAAAAATTGAGCCTAATGGTGTCAATGAAGCATACAAAGATGAACATTGGGTGGAAGCAATGAAAAAAGAACTACTACAAATTGAGAAGAATGATACATGGATTCTTGTTCCTAGACCTAAGGATAAAAATGTAATTGGAACTAAATGGGTCTTTCAAAACACACTGAATGAGCAAGGTGAAGTTGTTAGAAATAAAGCAAGGATTGTGTGCTGCATAGGATATTCTCAGATGGAAGAAATTGAATTTGAAGAAACTTTTGCTCCTGTTGCTAGGATTGAAGCTATGAGACTATTTCTCACTTATGTTGATTACAAAAAATTCAAGGTTTATCAAATGGATGTCAAGTCAACATTTCTAAATTGTGAACTGGAAGAAGAAGTGTATATTGAGCAACCTAACGGATTTCAATTGAATGATCAGGGAGATATGGTTTTCCAGTTGAAGAAAGCACTGTATGGACTTAAGCAAGCCCCAAGAGAATGGTATGCCAGATTGGACAAGTATTTGTTGAAGCTTGGATTTAATAAAGGTACTATTGATAGTGATTTTTATTTCAAGATTGATTATGATAAAGATTTTATTGTTGAAGTCTTTGTTGATGATATCATTTTTGGAGGAGACGATAGTTTGTGCATGAAGTTTGCTAATGAGATGTAGAGTGAGTTTGAAATGTCTATGATTTGAGAAATGACATTCTTTTTTGGATTGCAAATTACTCAACTAGACAGAGGGATCTTTATATCTCAGTCCAAGTATGTGAAATAATTGCTAAAGAAGTTTGGTATGGAAGATTCAAAGCCAATTGGTACACCTATGGTGACCAGATGTAAGTTGACACAAGATGATGATTCTCCTAAAACAAATCAAACTAGATTGGTCCAGCCATGGTAGGAGGGTCCTCAAAGAGAACAATCCAGACCGTGCAACAAGAGTCACACAACAAAAGAAACATGAAATATGGAGGAAAATGCAGATTAAAACATTATCATTAATAGAAAATTCAATTACAATTGGCTGACAACATTTGGGCTTATAGATTCAACTCACAGGCCTGATAAAACATGCTCAAAATACAATATTCTTATATACCCCTTAACATGAGCGAAAATCTTACATATCAGCTCTAATATTCATCTGACTAAATTTCTAATGATCTATTACAATGATTTATATCACATATTGAGATCTAGAATCATTCGCATCAACCAAAGATTATTACAATCTCCAATGAAAGAAAATGTAACGTGCACAAGAAATAGGTTGGCCTCCAACTTGAATTACTCCTTGGTGAATGCATAATATGAAGTGTGGACCTAAATTAAGGTCGAGGAACACTCCATGGAACAATTTAGAACACACTATCAAGATTCACAAGTTACATGAAAGATCCATGAATGATCAAACTAGCCATTGGGCTTGAAAATTATTCTGATGTCGGTTAAGGAAACCGCCACTAAATCCATAAGCGATAACTTGCTAGAAAAAGATCCAATCATGCTCAAATCTTGGAATAAGGAAAATGAACATGTCCATGTTGTAAACATAGATCCACAGGGTCTAGTGAGAAAATATGATGAATCCACCAACTTGAATTGAACAAGAAAAAAAATTGAATGAAAATATCTTTGGTTGATGCAAGATTTCTAAGAACCAAGGATGCTCCTGCATTAGACATCCAGGGTTATTTGAAAAGTGAGTCCCTCACTTTGTTGGGGCTAAAGGGAAACCAATGCGGTCTACCTCAGCCTAAGAAATCCAAGAATAATCCTCCACTAGTCTGCCTTTCCACTTCACAAGATATTCTTTGTATTGTATTCCATGAGTTTTCCTCTCATCTTTGATATCCAAAATTTCTTCAATCTCATCTGACTTTTGTTTAGGAAATTGATTCTCCAATTTTGCTTTACTATCTTCATTGAATTCTAATTCATGGTACTAATGTAGATCTTCAATGTTGAATATAGGTGATATACCCATGCCATTCGATTACTCCACTTCATATGTATTTCCTCAATCAAATTTCTTCAAAATCCTATAGGGTCCAAAATTCCTCATCTTGAGCTTATTGTATGTGCCAACTAGAAATATTTCCCTCCTCAAATACACCATCACTTCATCCCCAACTTCAAACTCCTTATGTCCCCTCTTTTCATCTACTTTCTCCTTATACTTCAGGTTCATATTTTCCAATTGCTCCTTCACTTGAGTATGTACTTTCTTCATATGTTCTACAAATTCCTCTGCTTCTGCACTTCTTTTATCTTCCATATTGATGTCTCTCAATTTTGATATACCTCTAGGATGAACTCTAATAACGATCTCAAAAGGTTTTTTTCTAGTACTCCTATTCACTGAATTATTGTAGGAAAACTCTGCTTGTGCAAGGACTAAATCCCAACTTCTAGTCTTCTCACCAACCAAACATCTCAACAAATTTCCCAAACTCATGTTTACTACCTTTGTCTATCCATCAGTCTATGGGTGAAAAGTAGAACTGAACTTCAAATTTGTCTTGAAATTCTTCCAAAGTTTCCCCCAAAAGTAACCAAAAAACTTTGAATCTATGTCTGAAACAATACTCCTAGGTAATCCATGCAATCTGACCACT
This sequence comes from Sequoia sempervirens, assembly GCA_007258455.2. Classification (NCBI taxonomy): domain Eukaryota; kingdom Viridiplantae; phylum Streptophyta; class Pinopsida; order Cupressales; family Cupressaceae; genus Sequoia; species Sequoia sempervirens. The sequence goes on from VDFB02000013.1 coordinate 179,487,611, forward strand.
TCCTTGAAAAATAGGTTTGCTACATGTACTGCATCTGTTGTCTTCTTACAAGGTATGAAATGTGTTAGAAACCAAGATCAAACATGCAAACCAGAAAAGCCTTCCATAGAAGAGAAAATCAATTAAAGCAAGAGCTTTGCATGAAGATGTGCAAATAATATTATTCAGGAAATTACATAATTACATGAGATGATTTTCTTTATAAAAGAAAAGTATGCATAACCCTAATCTTATCTTGAGAAACAAGATAGGTCAACAAGATAAGAATGAGAATAATTGACCTAGGGATTAAAATATTACCTAAGTAAAGTTTTGCAAGTGTAATTAAATATTAATTACACTAACAAATTGTGCCATTTTAGAAAATCTATCCACCACCACAAATATAGAATCATTACCTCTTTGTGTCTTCGACAAACTAAGTATGAAATCCATGCTGATATCCTCCCAAGGTCTCTACAGAACTATTAGAGACTTATACAATCCAACATTTTGACTACCCCCTTTTGCAACTTGACAAACTCTGCAACTCTGCATAAATTTCCTAACATCCTTATGAATCTATGACCAAAAATAATTCTCACTTACCAATGCTACTGTCTTATCAATTCCAAAGTGTCCTAACAATCCTCCACTATGTTTCTCTTTCACCAAGTTATCCCTCATCGAACTCTGGGGTATACACAACTGATTCCCTCTGAACAACATATCCTACTGAATGAAATAATCCAACCACTAACTCCTATCCTCCAAAACTAGTTCTTTACAAGCTCTGCAAGGTTCTACAAAATCTGAGTCTTCCTCATACAAGTTCTTCAATTCATCAAAGCCTAATACTTCCACTCTCATCTCTTCCAGTAAATTCCTTCTCCTACTCAAACCATCAAAAACTCTATTTGACTTTCCACTCCTATGTTTCAAAACAAACATATAACTCTATAAGAATTCCACCCATCTCATGTGTCTTTGATTCAACTTACCTTGACTATTCAAATACTACAAAGCCTGATGATCCACATACAACACAAACTCCTTAGGAAACATGTAATGTATCCACTTCTTCAAGGCTTGAACTATGGCATAAAACCCTTGATCATACACTAAATACCTTCTCCTAGCATCATTCAATTTCTCACTGAAATAAGCTACTGGTCTTCCTTCTTGACTTAATAGTGCTCTAAGTAAATTTCCACTTGCATCACCATCTACTTGAAATACCTTATCAAAATATGGTAAAGCCAACAAAGGCTACTTAGTCACCTTCTGTTTCAACAACTCAAAACTCTGATCTGCTCCAAATGTCCACCTGAAATCCTTATCTCCTCTCATTGTTTCGGTCATAGGACTGCAAATAGAACTGGAATTCCTAATGAACTTTTGATAGAAACAAGCCAATCCATGAAATGATCTTACCTCTCCAATGCTTTCTGGTGTAGGCCATTCAATAATTTCTCTTACCATCTCAGGATCCATCTTCAATCCATCCACAAATATCACAAATCCCAGATATACCAATTATTCCTTCATGAAACTACACTTCCTAATGCTTATCATCAACTACTCTTCCCTCAACCTCTGCAAAACTTGTCTTATATGCAACAAATGTTCTTCCCTACTCTTACTGAAAATCAATATGTCATCCAGATAAACAATCACAAACTATTCAAGAATTTTTTCAATACTACATTCATCAACCTTATGAAAGTACTTGGTGTATTTTTTATTCCAAAAGGCATCACCAACCACTCATACAATCGTTCATTTGTCTTGAATGTTGTCTTCCACTCATCCCCTTCTTTGATTCTGATCTAATGATATCCACTCTTCAATCTATCTTTGTAAAGTATCTAGCTCCACTCAAACAATCCATAATGTCATCCATCCAAGGCAAAGGAAATCTATACTTCACCGTGATCTTGTTTATGGCTCTAGAGTCTGTACACATCCTCCATCCTCTATCCTTCTTATGTGCTAGCACAATAGGTATTGCACAAGGACTTAATATTTCCTTGATCAAACCCTTACTCAACAATTCTTGCACTTGTCTATTTAACTCTTCATTCTCTATAGGTGTCATTTGGTGTGCTGCTTTATTAGGAAAACTAGCTCCAGGAATCATATCCACATAATGACCTATACTCCTCATAGGTGGTAATCCATCAGATACATTATCTGAAATGATCTCCTCATACTTTGTCAACATCTTTTTTATCTCCTCTGATTGTTCTTCTACATGCTTCAAGTCTTCAGCCTTCTTAGGAACCAAGGAATATCATAGGTTCTCATGTCTCAATCCATCTAGAAATCTCATTTCATCAATAAAACAAACTCTAGCACTAGTACAAACGTCAACTTTAGGAACATCCTCCAATGGCAACAAAGTCTCCTTCATCCCATTAGCAACAATAGTATATGTTTTCTTCTTTCCATCATGAATAGCCCGTCTATCATACTACCAAGGCTCTCCCAACAAAACATGGCATACATCCATAGGCATGACATCGCACAAAACTTCATCATGGTAATTTTCTATCTTCAATTTCACCAAACATTGTTCACTTACCAGAATCTTATGCTCATCTTGAATCCATGCTATTTGATAGGGCTTCAAGTGTTTCAATCTTTCCAACTTCAATTTGGTCACCATTTCTTCAAAAACTAGGTTCTTTGAGCTTCCACTGTCAACAATCACCTTACAGTTCATTTACCAGCTACCTTACATCTGGTCTGAAACAAATTCTTTCTCTCCAACAGTTCTTGCTCCATCTCACTTTCACACAATACTCTTCTATTCACCAACACTTCTCTATCTTCTAGTTTATTAGATGATTCGATATGATCTTCCTCAACAAAGGTTGTTCTTCTATTGTTTTCAATATTTTTGTTTGTCTCTCCTTGATTACATTCAAATGCTCCATGTCCTTCTCCTCCACACTTAAAACAAGTTCCCTTGAATACTCTTTTCTCCTTATCATTTTTTCTATAACCTTCATTCTGGTAACCACTATATCCTCCTCTCCGGTAATAGTTTCCATCATCTCTATGGTATGAATTATCATTCTTACCGACCTCCTTATCTTATTATGATTTGCAAAAGGTCCTCTTCCTCCTCTAGTAAAAGTTCTTCCTCTCTGAAATCTTCCACCTTTACCTCTTTGTCTCTACTCATGTCTTTTATTCAACTTCTCTTTTGATTTTAGGGCACATTAGTATGCCTCTTCCACACTCTACAACTTGATCAAACTAATCTCATCCTGTATAGATTACCTCAAGCCATTCACATATCTGGCTACTTGATCGATGTCATCCTCTGAATGTCTAGATCTGACATTCAACTTGTAGAACTCCTCAGTATACTCTGTCACACTTGACTCCTTCTACTTCAAATTTTGCAACTTCTAGAATGAACTGATCTGATAATCTGCAAACAAAAACTTCATTTTCAACTTATTCGCCATCTGATCCCACAATTTTATATTATCCTTTCCTCTTCTTTGCCTATCTATCTGCAAATGTTCCCACCAAAAGGATGCATGTCCTTCCAACTTTGTACAAGAAAATTTCACCTTATTATCTTTAGTGGTACCTTCAAAATAGGGCTCTCATGAAACTCTCTTCTCCCTAATCCAGGCCAGGTTGATCTTCTCTTCCTCTTTCTTCATGTACTTCTACCTCTTCATCACTCACATCATCAATTGGTCAACCTCTCCTCTGGGCCATTTCAACTACATCTAATCTAGTAGCGATTCCTCTCAACATCTCCATTAAAGCTAGGTCTGCATTTCCACACACTCCATTTCCTCTAACATTTCTTCTTCCTGCCATCTTTACATAAGTCCTTTGCAGCTGCAGGTCAGATCCTCAGTCCACCACCTCACAAAAAATCTTCAACAGGACTCTGCAAATTTTGGTGACCTCTCACATATCGAATCTTGCTCTGATACCAATCTAGTTCAACCATGGTAGGAGGGTCCTCAAAGAGAATAATCCAGACCATGCAACAAGAGTCACACAATAGAAGCAACATGAAATATGGAGGAAAATGCAGATTAAAACATTCTTATTAACATAAAATTCAATTACAATTAGCTGGAAACATCTGGGCTTACAGATTTGGCTCACAGGCCTGATAAAACATGCTCAAAATACAATATTCTTATATGCTCCTTAACACAAGCGGAAATCTTATATATCAGCTATAATATTCATTTGACTAACTTTCTAATGATCTATTACAATGATTTATATCACATCTTGAGATCTAGAATTTGTTGGATGCTATGGTTTTTTTGCTGATATGTGATTGTCATTGATGTCAACATTATTAGCATTATTGTATTGAAGGTTGTATATGTCGAGGATATTGATAAAATTGTTAAAGGAAGAGTTGCAGGCTGCCAGTGGAATAGTGAAGATCATGAAGGTGTCTTGTTCTGTATGTTGAAGATCAGTTGTTGTGGACTAAAGGGTTTATTGCTGAGAGTATCTAGTTCATCTACCAAAAGTTTCAAAGGTCTGCTTGAAGGTTTGATTGTGCTATGAACAGTTGTGTTTTGATAGTATTTCTGTGGGTTATGTCAGTTTTCTTGATTGAAGTTTATGTGATTTTGATAATTTTTGTTGCTGTGGATATTTCTTTGTTAGTTATTTTTTTGTGGATGCTTCTAGATCATTCTCTATCCTTGTTGTACATCCACATTGATCGGTGTGCTCGTGGTCGAAGATTTTTTCTCAGAATGTTCTGGTTTTCATGTTCTTGGCCGACATGATGGTTGTAACTTGTTGCAGATCCTTGAAGTTTAAAATTGAATGATTGGCGGGCTCAAGGATATTGTTTTGGGTCTCATCATAATATTAGCTGATGATGTTTGATCCACATTGAAAATTTATTTGTAAATTTGGGCCAACATTATAAATATGTTTATATTTTTCTTTGTCGACAAGGTTGTTGATGTAATTCCATGTTGTGGATATATAAGAGCGACTATTTGAGCAAAGTTAGTGTGCATAAGAGAGAGAATGTATGCCAGAGAAAGTGCAGATGTGCGAATAGTTTTATAATCATTTGATTGTAGAGCAAAGTGAGAAGAAGTTTGAGTGAAGTGTGAAGAAGGTTTTTTGTGCTTAACTAGAACTATAATTAGGCTTGTATAGTAGCTATTTTCTTAGTTCATATCCTATGGATCTAATCCAAATTGTTGTGTATTGTTGGGTAGTGAGCCCTCTTGTATTTGAGCAGTGAGCTCTAGGAAGTGTGCCTAAATTTATGTGCATTCCCATTATTTTTCATTATAATTTTAACAGGGTATAATATTGTGGACTAACATCCAATGTGGTTTTTCCCCTAATAGGGTTTCCATGTAAAAAATCTTGGTGTTCTTTGTGTTTCTGATGTGCTGATTGTTTATGGTTTATTATTCATTCATAAAATCTAAGATTAAGTTAAGTTTGAAAAGTTTAAATATTCTGTGACAACTGATTCACTCCCCCTCTCAGTTGTCTTTCCTTGTTTTTCTAACAATTGGTATCAGAGCAGGTTCCTTTGAAGAAGTTTAAAAGCTTGAGGTGATCCAAGATGACATCAAACAAGAAGGACAGTCCTAGATTCAATGGAACAAGCTACTCATTGTGGAAAGATAGGATGGAATGTCATTTGAGGTGTATTGGAGAACCCTTCTGGAAGATTACAAATAATCCATATGTTATTCCTCAGAATGGTCCCTTCACTGCAGATGAGATTAAAGAGGTTGAGAATAATTTCAAGGCTATGGAAGCTTTGCTGAGTGCTCTAACAGATTCATAAATGAAAAATGTGATAGGTCTGAAGATAGCTCATGAGATGTGGACAAATCTGGAAACTTTGTATGAAGGAGATGTACATGTGAAGATGACTAAGCTACAAAGCTTGAAAGGCAAGTATGAAAATTTGAAAATGGGAGAAGATGAAAATATTTCTTCTTTTATGCAAAGAGTAAATAAAATAGTGATGGGTATTAGATGTGTCGGTGGTGCCGTGGATGAGGAAGAAATTGTAGCTAAAGTGCTCAGATCATTTCCTCCCTCTTACAAAGCAAAGGCTCATGCTATTGAAGAAACCAGATCATTGACGAACATGACAAGAGATACACTGATTGGTAAACTTGCTGCCTTTGAGTTGAGCAAATTTGGTGAATCTATTCCTAAGACTAAAACTACATTTAAGGCTACTGTATCCAAAAGAAACAACCAAAGATATGATCCAAGAGAGTCTTCCAGAATGTCATTCAAGTATGAGGAAGAAATGAAATAACTTGAAGATGAAGAAAGAGAGGTAGAAGAACTGGAAGCACTAATTGTGAAGAAAGAAGGTAGAGGAAAAGGTAAGTATAAAGGAAAGTTTCCTATTAAATGTTTTTCTTGTAGTAAAATAGGTCATTTTGCATCAAGGTGTCTTGAAAGAGTTCCTAGATCTAAGCCGTACAAATCTAGATTTTAAAAGAAATGTTACTATGCTGAAGGAGTGAGTGATGATGAGTATGATAAAGATAATGGAAATGAAGATGAATGGGTGTTCCTTGCTATTAAGGAAAATGGTCTGGTGGCTACTGAATCTGCTAAAGTTGAGAAAGCTCTTGCAACCTGAATTGAAGAAAAAGATGAGTGGGTTATTGACAGCGGTTGCTCACATAATATGATTGGTGACAAAAGAAAATTTGTAAGTCTTGAGAAGTATAATAGTGGGGTTGTAAAATTTGGAGATAACAATGCTAGTGTGATTTGTGGCAGAGGATGTATTTGTCTTGGTGGTAAACATAACACTGATGATGTTCTTTATGTTGAAGGCTTGAAGCACAACTTGTTGAGCATTGGATAGATGGTGGACAAGGGTTATGATATTTAGTTAAAAGATGAAAGATGCATGAAACTTGGAAGATTTGGGAAAGTAATTGCTTCAGGTAAAAAGTCAGAAGGTAATATTTTTCACCTGAATGCTACTAGTAAAATTTGTTTAATTGCTCAAGTAGATGAAAGTTGGTTATGGCATAGGAGGCTATGTCATGTGAATTTTGATAACATTGTAAAAGTAAGTTCCACTCAAGTAGTAAGAGATCTACCTAAGCTAGTGAAGCCTGCTAACACAATTTGCAAGGAATGTCAGATGGGAAAAAAAATAGAGTTTATTTTCAGAGCAAACAACATCATTCAAATGGATTACTAGAGCTGGTACATACTGATCTATGTGGTCCCTCCAGAGTCAGAAATATTCATGGAGAAAGGTAATTTATGCTGCTTATTGATGATTATTCTAGGATGATATGGGTTGATTTCTTAAGAGAAAAATGTGAAGCATTAGAAAAGATGAAAAGTTTCAAGGCCATGCAAGAAAATTAGAAAGGTCTGAAAATCAAATGCTTAAGGTCAGACAAAGGTGCTAAGTTCACCTCTAGGGAGTTCAATGATTTTTGTGAAGAGCATGGAATCAAAAGATAGTTATCTACTCCTCAAACCCCTCAACAGAATGGAGTTGCAGAAAGGAAGAACAAAACAATTTTGGATACTGCTAGAACAATGATGATAGAAGGAAATGTGCCTCACATCTATTGGAGTGAAGCTGTAAGCACTATTGTGTACACTTTGAACTGAATAAATGTCAATAGTAATTCCAGTAAGACTCCTTTTGAACTATGGTTTGCTTATAAGCCTACCGTTAGATATTTCAAGATCTTTGGAAGCAAGTGTTATATCAAGAGAGATGAGGACATAGGAAAGTTTGATGCAAGAAGCGATGAAGGAATCTTTCTAGGTTACTCTACTAAAAGAAAGGCCTACCAGTGCTATAACAGAAGATTAAGAAAAATGGTTGAGAGTGAAAATGTCAGAGTTGATGAGGATTTTGCTAAATCATCCAAATAATGTGGATATGATTTAGATGACCAAGAATATAACACAAACAAAGGGAAGAATGTTCAGACATAGAATCAACTTCAAATTGTGCCATATGTTCTGTTTAAACAACTTCCATTTGTTCTGGTAAATCAAGGTATTCAGGAAGCAGAGACAAGTGCAAGTGCAGAAGAAGGAACAAAAGAACCAGAAGTTTGAGAGATTATTAAAACTTCAAGGTATTTAAAGCGAAATCATTCTGAAAATCAAATGATAGGAGACAAGAATAAAGGTGTGCAAACTAGAAGAAAGATTGCAGAATAGTATTTCCTGATTTCCAAGATTGAGCCTAAAGATGTTAATGAAGCTTGCAATGATGAACACTAGATGGAAGCTATGAAAGAAGAATTGATGCAAATTGAAAAGAATGATACATGGATACTTGTTCCTAGACCTAAAGATAAAAATGTGATTGGTACTAAATGGGTCTTTCAGAATAAGTTGAATGAACAAGGTGAAGTGGTCTGGAATAAAGTAAGACTGGTATGTAAGGGTATTAAAAAATGGAAGGTATTGTTTTTGAAGAAACCTTTGCCTCTATTGCCAGAATTGAAGCTGTTAGATTATTTCTTGCTTATGCTGCATATAAGAACTATAAAGTCTATCAAATGGATGTGAAGTCAGATTTTCTAAATGGTGAGTTAGAAGAAGTATATATTGAATAGTTGGATGGATTTCAACTGACTGATAAGGAAGACATGGTTTTCCGATTAAAGAAAGCCCTATGGACTCAAGCAAGGCCCCAAAGCCTGGTATGCTAGATTGGAAAAATACTTATTAAAGCTTTGATTCAATAAAGGTACTGCTGACAACAGCTTGTAGTTCAAATTGGATCATGACAAAGAGTTAATTATTGAGGTCTTTGTTGATGACATTATATTTGGAGGAGATGATAATCTATGTATGAAGTTTGTTGATGAAATGGAGAATGAATTTGAGATGAGTATGATTGGAGAGATGAAGTTCTTTCTGGGATTGCAAGTTACTCATCTAGATAAGGGGATCTTCATATCTCAGTCCAAATATGTGAGAGAGCCATTGAAGAAATTTGGCATGGAAGACTCAAAGCCTGTTGGTACTCCCATGGTAACCAGATGCAAGTTAACACAAAATGATGATTCTCCTAAGGAAAATCAAACAAGATACAATTCAATTATTGGTGGATTTCTCTACTTGATTCAAACAAGACCAAACATTATGAATGCTATATGTATGGTTGTTAGATTTTAGGAAGATCCAAAAGAATCTCATGTGACAGTAGTAAAGAGAATCTTTAGGTATCTGAAAGGAATAGTTGATTTTGGGATTTAGTATCCTAAGGATGATGATCTTACTTTGAATTCATACACTGATGCGGATTAGGCAGGAGATGTAGATGACATGAAGAGTACTTGTGGCGGTGCCTTCTTCCTAGGGAAGAAGCTAGTGTCTTGGTTGAGCAAAAAGTAGAATTCCATTTCTCCATCTACTGCTGAGGCAGAGTATATTGTTGCTGCAAATAACTGTACTCAAGTGATATGGATGAAACAAATACTGAAAGATATCAGAGTAGTATATGATGAACCTATTGCCATATACTGTGGAAAATCAAGTGCAATTAACATATCAAAGAATCCGGTGCTACACTCTAAGACCAAGCATATATCAATAAAGTTTCACTTCTTGAGGGAGAAAGTGAATGAGAAAGAAGTCAGAGTGGAGTATGTGCCTACCAAAGAATAGATTGCAAAAATTTTCACTAAGCCGTTGCCAAAGGATACTTTTGAGTATCTCAGAGGGATGCTAGGGGTGATTACCCCTCCTGATATGAACTAGAGATGCATTTATTTGCATCAATCTATGTGCTTCATAGATATTTCCTGATCCAAATTGATGTTCCCATGGCTGCTACTCAGGGGGAGTAGTTAGATGTGCATATATGTGGTTCAAAGCTTGTATGTGGGAAGATAATTCTTATCTTTTCCATTGATGTCAAAGGGGGGGAAGATTCATGTGAAAAACTATTGCTTATCTAGGGAAAAGAGCCTTGTGGGGAGAAGACCATGTAGAAGAGGTTAAGGAAGAAGAATTAGAATCTAAGGGGGAGTAAGTGCTAATTGAGAGTTGTGTTGATGGTTTTTTTCACATCATGTGTTACCATTAGTTCCTAAGGGGGAGATTGTTGGGTGCTATGGTTGTTTTGCTAATATGTGGTTGTCATTGATGTCAACACTATTAGCATTATTGTATTGAAGGCTATACATGTCAAGGATATTGAGAAAATTGTTAAAAGGAAGAGTTGAAGGCTACTAGTGGAATAGTGAAGGTCATGAAGGTGTCTTGTTTTTTACATTGAAGATTAGTTGTTGTGGACTAAATCTATTGGAATTTTCAGAGGGCTACGTGAAGGTTTGATCGTGTTATGAAAAATTGTGTTCTAATAGTATTTCTATGGGTTATGTCAGTGTTCCTAATTGAGGTTTATGTGATTCTAATAATTTCTGTTGTTGCAGATATTTCTCTATTAGTTCTTGTTGTTTGTGGATGCTTCTAGATCATTCTCTATCCTTGTTTTACACCCGCATTGTTCGGTGTGCTCATGGTCGAAGAGTTTTTCTCGGCATGTTTGGGTTTTCATGTTCTTGGCCGACGTGATGATTGTAATATGTTGTAGATCCTTGAAGTTTAAAATTGAATGATTGGCATGCTCAGGGATATTGTTTTGGGTCTCATCATAATATTTGTCGAATTTGTTTGATCCACATTGAAAATTTATTTGTAAATTTGGGTCGACATTATAAATATGTTTTATATTTTTCTTGGCTAACAAGGTTATTGATGTAATTCCATGTTGCAGATATATAAGAGTGACTGTTTGAGAAAAGTTAGTGTGCATAAGAGAGTGAATGTATGCTAGAGAAAGTGCAAATGTGCGAATAGTGTTCTAATCATTCGATTACAAAGCAAAGTGAGAAGAAGTTTGAGCAAAGTGAAGAATGTTTTCTATGCTTAACTAGAACTATAATCAGGCTTGTGTATAAGCTATTTTCTCAGTTCATACTCTATGGATCTAATCCAAATTGCTGTGTATTGTTGGGCAATGAGCCCTCTTGCATTTGAGCAGTGAGCTCTAGGAAGTGTGCCTGAATGCATGTGCATTCCCATTGTTTTTCATTATACTTTTTATAGGGTATAATATTGTGGACTAACATCCACCGTGGTTTTTCCCCTAACAAGGTTTCCACATAAAAAATCTTGGCGTTCTTTGTGTTTCTGATGTGTTGATTGTTTATGGTTTATTATTCATTCATCATATCTAAGATTAAGTTAAGTAAAGTTTGAAAAGTTTAAATATTCTATGACAACTAATTCACCCCCCTCTTAGTTTTCTGTCCTTATTTTTCCAACATAATCATCCACATCAGCCAAATATTATTACAATCTCCAATGAAAGAAAATCTAACATGCACAAGAAATAGGTCAGCGTCCAACTTGAATTACTTCTCGGTGAATGCATAATATGAAGTGTGGAACTAAATTAAGGTCATAGAACACTCCATGGAACAATTTGGAACACACCATTGAGATTTGCAAGTTACAAGAAAGATCCATGAATGATCAAACTAGTCGTTGGGCTTGAAAATTATTCTAGTGCTAGTTCAAGATATTGCCACTAAATCTGGAAGTGATAAATTTCCAAAAAAAGATCCAATCACACTGAATCCTTGGAATAAGGAAAATGAACATGTCCACGATGTAAACATAACTACACATGGTCTGGTGAGAAAATATGATGAATCCACCAACTTGAACTGAACAAGAACAAAAATTGAATGAAAATATTTTTGGTTGATGCAAGATTGCCAAGAACCAAGGATGATCCTGCATCATAGATAAAGATTCATGATTGGTGGATTGCTCTATTTGACTCAAACTAGACCTAATATCATGAATTCCGTATGCATTGTTGCAAGATTTCAAGATGATCCTAAGGAATCTCATGTGACAGCTGTGAAGAGGATTTTTATTTACTTGAAGGGGACAGTTGATTTTGGCCTATGGTATCCTAAAGAAGATGACCTTACTTTGAGTGCCTTTACTGATGCTGATTGGGAAGGAGATGTGAATGATATAAAGAGTACTAGTGGTGGTGCATTTTTCTTAGGAAAGAAGCTAATTTCATGGTTAAGTAAGAAGTAGAATGCCATTTCTTTATCTACTACAAAGGAAGAATACATTGCTACTGCTAACAATTGTACTCAAGTATTATGGATGAAGTAGATGTTGAAAGATATAAAAGTTGTGTATGATGAACCTATTGCTATATTATGTGATAATTCAAGTACAATGAAAATTTCTAAGAATAAGGTGTTGCATTCAATGACCAAGCATATATCTATCAAGTTCCACTTTTTGAGAGAGAAGGTGAGTGAGAAGGAAGTCATATTAGAGTATGTGCCCACTAAGGAACAAATTATAGATATCTTTACCAAGCCCTTTCCTAAGGATACTTTTGAGTATCTTAGAGGGAAGCTAGGGGTGATTAGCCCTCCCAATAAGAATTAAGATGCATTGACTTGCATCAATCCGTGTATTTCATAGTCATATCTTGTGATCTGGATTGATGTTGTGGTGGCTACCATTTAGAGGGAGCAATCAGATGTTGAGAAATGTGGTTTAGAGCTTGTGTGGAGAAAGATAATGTGCATATTTTTCATTGATGTCAAAGGGGGAGAAGAGTCATGTGAAAAATCTTGAAAGAGTTAAGGAGAAAAGAGTCAAAATCTAAGGGGGAGAAAGTGCCAAGAGAAATTATCATTGATGGTGTTTTTCACATCATGTGTTGCCATCAATGCCAAAGGGGGAGATTGTTGGATATTTCTAATATTTCATTGTCATTGATGTCAACACTATTGCCATTAATGTCTTTAAGGGTGTATATGTTGAGGATATTGAGAAAATTATAATAAAATAAGTTGCAGGTTGTTGGTGATGCAATGAAGTTCAGTATGGTGGTGAGCTTAGTATATTGATGATAAGAGGTTGTGGATTAAAGGGTTTGTTGAAAAGTATATCTAGTTTATCCACATGAAGTTTTAAAGGTTCACATGAATATTTTATTGAGTTATGAGTATCTATGTTCTAACAGTTGTTCTGTTGCTTTAGTTAGTGTTCTTGAAAGAAGATGATGTGATTCTAATAATTTGGGTTGGTGTGGATGATTCTGTGGTGATTCATGATGCTTGTGTATGTAGATTTTTCTCTATTCGTGTTGTCGGTCCGCATTGATAATTGTGCTCGCGATTGGTGATTTTCTTTTGTGAGTTCATGTTTTTCATGATCATGGCTGACATGGTGATTGTAGCATGTTGCAGATCTTTGAGGCATAATTTTTGAAGGTGTTCCATATTTGAGGTTGTTTTTTTGGGTCATTACTATGTTTTGGCCAACATTGTTTTGTCCACATTGATAAATTGTTTATTGATTTGGGTCGACAATTTGTACAAATTTTATATTTTGTTTGGCCGAGATGCAGTTAATGTTATCCTTGGTTGTGGATATATATGATCGATTGTTTATACCATTTTAAGGTATGGTGTGCGATGTATGCTGCATGCCAAGTGTGAACAATGTTCTAATCTTTCAAAGGAAGAAGTAAAGTGTGAAGAAGAGTGAGCAGATGAAAGTGTTTATGTGCTTAATCAAAACTGTAATTTGGCATTAGAAGATGCTATTTTCTCAGTTCCAAATCTTCTGGATGTAATCCAAATGTGACTGTAAGACATCGAGTCTTCTTTTTGGTAGTAAGCCTTTTGTATTTGAGTAGTGAGCTCTAGGCAGTGTGCCTGAATGCATGTGCATTCCCCATTTATAATACTTTTAATAGAGTATAATCTTGTGGACTAACCTCCACCGTGGTTTTCCCCCTAATAGGGTTGCCACGTAAAAAAATCTTGTTGTTATGTGTGTTTTTGATGTGGTGATAATTTATGCTTTCATGTTTATTTATCAGATTTGAGAATAAGTTTAATTTGTATAATTTCTATGACAACTGATTCACCCCCCCTCTTAATTGTTTTCCCTTGTGTTTCCAAGAGTTTCCCTGAGCAACTATGTCCTATTAGATGAATTTTGGATGTGATTTATTAGTCTTTTGATGTTTAATTTGAGCCTTCTTTTCCTAGGTGTCACTCCATTGAATCTTCGCCAGGTACAAAAATAACTGATTTTTTGTATGTTTTCAAGGTTTAGGGTTTTAATGCAATAATGAATAAATAAGCTTCAATATTGTCCCAATATTGTTCAACTCTGAAACTTGCACATTCAAAGAAAGAGGAAGGGTTCTGCCATATAGGGGCTTCTCTCAATCAAACCTCGTGTTGGTGTTTTCACCTCCACAATGTCAATGCCAGTGAAAGAGAGGTTATACTTTTTGAGGGATAGAGGCTAAATGATAAATGAATGATGAATCAACAATGGACTACAACTCACCACTAAAAAATGGCTTCGTTGAAGGATTTAAGTCATAAAATATCTCCTCAAGGCTTGATTGTTGTTGGCTTGATTTGCTTGAAGACCTATAAGGGTTATATTTCACAAACAATAGGATAACATAAACATGAACAAACTCACATACACTTTGAGATGATGCATTGATATTGAATTCCTGCAAAAAATCTACACTTGAGTGCTCTTGACTTGATAATAATGCTCTTGATAATGCTTGATCATAAAATTATTGACCTCTTTTTCAAATGGTGCAATGACTAGGTATTTATACATAATTATTGTAATTTACCAAAAACTAAATCCCAATAGCCAATATTGGAAATTTGAAATTCAAATAATAAAATTTTAACCCCAACATATTAAATTTTGGAGGCAAAATAGAGGGACCAAGTTGCCTAGCGAGACTTATTCCTAGCCCTATTTTTTGGGATGTAAGGTGTTGAGAGAAAAATATTAAATGTATGCTTTAGTTTTCTACATGTAATTTGTCAACAAATATTAGCATGGGACACATATTACATAATTTAGGAAATTAGGTGTACAATTAGGTCCATTCACTTAGGAGGAAGCAAAAAATAGTGAGAAATTGTCAAGGGTGATAATTTATGATGCTACAACCTTAATCTTGAAGGAGACCCTAAAATAGTAGAAAATAAGGTATTTTGATGTTGTAGTTATCAAGTGTGTTGCAATGGAGTAGGTGCAATTTTATATTCTTATATATAGAGGTTGTAGTGTAGGAAATTGTACTCCCTTGTAGGTGATAATATAATTTCACACTTAATTTGGACCTATTTTAGTGACCTCACATTTATGCATTTTCACCCTTCCTAAATAGGCCCTAATTACCTTTATTATGCATTCCAAAGCCTTATTTTTTCTCATTTTCCAAAAGGAGAACTTATATTTAATTGATGCTATCAATAATTGAAACACATTGAAGAATGTGTGTCCTAGGATTTTGGGCTAGGTCCCATTCACCCAAGGGTGAATGGGTCCTCCTTAGGTCCTAGGTTCCATTTTTTGATATGTTTTTGGCAATATTTCAATGATTCAAATTTTATATGCAAATATCAGATATCTAGATATAATATTAGGGAAATTAGAGAAGAAGCCTATAAAGCCTAGTCCTTTCACCATTTTAAACTAGAGAGGAGACCAATAAGAGAAAAGAGACTAGGAGATCAAGAAGGGAGATTTTGAAGAACAAAAAAGCAAGCAAGTTTGAAGTCTTGGAGCAACATTGTGTGTATTTGTAGGTCTTCAAGATCATTTGCCAAAGTTTGATCAAACATCAAGTTCATGATTGAAGGTTGATGCAAATGGTGGAACATGATGTATTCTATGTTTGGGAGATGAATTTTTCCATTTCTCATACCCTAAAGACTTATTTTCTAGTTTTCCCATCTTCAAGCTTCATTCTATTAGCAACCTACAACAAGGTATCATTGTGTTTTAGATTTATTTGGGGTGTAATGACTTGTCCCTAAGTGTATCTTTATCATTAATCATTTAGGAATCATACTCTTATGCACTTGAGTAGGGTTTCTTTACATTTTAGGTCATAAAAAAATTTAGCTGCACTTAAGGTTAGGGATTACATACTATCATTTATCATACCTATATCATTTATCAAGGTTTAATTACCAAGCATGGGGTTTGACCAAAGCAAACCATCATACAAACAAACAAATATTTTTTGTTTTAGATTTAATGTAGGCATAGATCCGAGAATGGAGATTTGTAGGTACAGGAGAAAAGTGTAGAAAAAGGGATACAAATTCAATTTTTATAGTTTTAGAAAGGTCTACTAGGACTCATTCACCCTAGGGCGAACATATCCTTCAAAAGAAATTAGAATAGACTTTTGGTGCTAGGTACATATGTCTAGACCCTTCTTAGATCTACCTGTAAACTATGATTTTAGTTTCTATAGCTTTGGGATCTTGCATTTTATCATTTAGCTATTATTGTTCATTATGTTTAGTTTCATCAAATCATTTCCATTTAGATCCAAATCCTACTGTCCTAAGGAACCTAGAGATTTAGGTTTGATTAGCTCACCTTAGGGTTGATAGTCAATATTTACACCTTGCAATCTCTTAGTTTCAATGAAATTGTGGGAAGTGGGATATCTTTATTTCCTTAGTCCTTTGTATGAAGGACCTAGGAAACCCCTATTTTGGATTCCCCCTTTTCACATATTTCATTTTGGTGAGCCTAACATTGTACATCTTTTTTGATTTGGAGATCATTGAAACCTTGATCTAGGTTTTGTATTGCATTTAGGGTTACAATTTACATGTTTGCATCATAAAAATTTAGTAAAATCCAAAAAAATTGCATACTTTCTACATAGTGGATTGCATAAAAGTGTGTTTTAGTCATTTAGATCAAAACTACATAAAATTTTTATCATTTTTTCCATCCATTGTCACAAAATTACATTTACATTTCATCAACATTCTGGAAAATACTATCACTACAATAAAAAATTATAATTGGAAATATAAAATATAAATAGTAATGTAGTGTATGAATTTTTAATTTTCTAGAACATTGAGTAGGGACTCATTCACCCCATGGTGAATTTGTCCCCATGTAGGTGTCTTGACAGGTTTTTCTCTGCATTTCTGTGTTTATGTATACTTTCTATTTTTACTGGTATGTTTATGTTTTGGAATTCTAGAACATTTTTTTTGCATATTAAATAAAATTTTCCTTTTACTTGAATTTGTAGACATCCAAATTTGGACACTTAATTTATCCAAATTTATCACTTTTCATCTAAACATCCTCTTATCCGAGTTAATTAAGTAATATTACTATTATTTAATTAATATCCTTAATTCTGCCAAATCCCTAAGGTATTTATTAATTAAATACCTTACCCTCTTTAATCCCTTTTTCATCAAATGAATTAAATAAATATTACATTTATTTAATTCCTCACATGTCATTTTCATCTAATCCTAATCCATCTCCTAATTTCTTCATTAGGGATGTGCACATGCCTAATCCTTGATTAGGATGTGTCACATCCTCTAACTTTTGCAAGTTGGATTTTAATCTTCATTAACCCCTAATTATCCTCTAATTACTGATTAATTAATCCTAATCAGTACCTTGGTCAACTCTCTCCATCCCCCAAGAAATTTTTAATTCCTTTTTATTCCTCCAAGAATTCCCTTTTCCCATGCATCTTCTAGAATTTTTGACTTGTCACATCAAGTCACATGTGATAAACTCCCACCTTTTGGGAACATTGTCTTATCCACTAGATTCTTCCAATCATTATGAATTTAAAATTCACTTTTATTCACCCAAGATTCTTCCCATCTCCTAATGTACTTGCAAGGTACTTGTCCTTCCTCCACCTCATGTACCTTTTGGCCACCTCACTTACACCTCATCTCCCCTTAGCCACTTCACCATCCACATGTCAAGATGTGAGGGCTTGTAAGTTCTCAACTCACCATAGCCCTTCATCTTGACCTTGTTGGATGAATCTTGACTGTTGAATTCTCTAGAGAATTCAAATTCTCCTATAAATACTCCCTCCTCAAGGGCATTTTAGAACACTTAGCCATTTTATAACTACATGTTGCCAATTTGCATTCTCACTCATTCACTATCATCTAGCTATCCATTTTAATCATTTTGCATAAATTGATCTTGCATTTAGCCACTCAAAAAGCCATCTAAGGAGCACACAAAGTCATCCAAATCAAGGGCCAACCAAGGAGTCTTCAACAACAAGGAAGGTATAACCATTTGCATCTTGTTTTATCTACTTTCCTTCTTGTTTCATCACTCTTTAGGCTAATCTTGAAGTGTCCTTAGTCTTTTATCATTCATATTTTTAGTTATTTTACACATTAGAGTAGGGTAAAATTCTACGGTACACATTTCTGGCACGCCCAGTGGGACCCACAAATGGGTTCTTGCATTTAACCTTCATTTTTGCTAAGAAATTTTTAGGAAAAGGTTGCAGAAGGGCAGAAGTGCCCTTTGTTTTACCGCAGAAAGGCGGAAGCGCCCTCTGCCTTACCGCAGAAAGGCGGAAGCGCCCTCTGCTTTACCGCAGAAAGGCGGAAGCGCCCTCTTGTCTACTACAGAAAGGCAGAAGTGCCCTTTGCTTTACCGCAAAAAGGTGGAAGTGCCCTCTTGTCTGCTACAGAAAGGTGGAAGCGCCCTCTGCTTTATCGTAGAAAGGCGGAAGCACCCTCTTGTCTACTACAGAAAGGTGGAAGCGCCCTATATCTGATAATTTCATTTCTTTCTAACAGTTTGCTACAGTTAGGTGTATACTTAGAAGTTTGTTTCTAACACTTTCTTGTAGTGGGGCGTACAACTTTTCTTTTCAAAAATCTGATAACGTTTCCTGCAGAGGGGTAGATATGCCCTTTTATCTTGAAAGGTTCTTTTCCTTTAACCTTTTGTTGCAGAAAGGCGGAAGCGCCCTTGTTTTTGCTGTAGAAAGGCGAAAGCGCCCCTGTTTTGCTGCAGAAAGGAAGAAGCACCCCTGTTTTTGTTGCAAAAAGGTGGAAACGCCCCTGTTTTGTTGCAGAAAGGCAGAAGTGCCCCAAAACAACACAGTTTGGAAGGTAAAATAGTCATTTTAGCTTCATTTTTGCTCTTATTTTTTGCTATCTTCAAGTAGTAACCCTCTAACATTATTTTGGCAATGATATTGGAGTTTTTTGCTAATGTTTTGCAGCATATTAGGGCATAATTGACCAAGAACGAAGAAAAAGACAACTAATATATATTTGCAGGGCCATCTATTTGATCAAATCTGCAAAAATTATCCTTGTTATTTTGGAACATAGTCTAATTAGGGGGAGTAAACTTCATTGCTTGCTGTGATTGTTTATTCTTATGTTACCCAAGGGGGCATTAATTTGTTTTCACTTTCCCCTTGCACTTCCTGTGAGCCTGGGGAGTAGTTGGAAGTGGTTAGTGTCTTCTTTTTAGTGGGACCTGCTTGGGAATTTCATCACCCCAAGGGATGATTCCAACCACGCATACCGACGGGGTATATAAAGGGGGGAGAACGAAAGTTGTACCCCAATCCAGTCACGTCGTAATTGGTGGAGCGTCGAAGCTAGGGAGATACCTAGATAGATGTGAAGAGTTGGTCTGAGCCTTTCAGTATCTCGCTGGGGTTCCTGACTCACGCTTGTGACGAGCTGGTGTTCACGGTTGTGCCTCACGTACTGAGAGTATATCGAGGACTCCCTAAAAGCTTTGTGCATCCTAGATTAAGACCTTGCCTAGCCATACCCTTAACATTAATCATAGGATTGTGCTTGCTTGAAGTGTTTTCTTGTGAAAAATTCATGAAATCTTTGATACTTTGGCCTTACTTTATTATTTTGCGTCCTTGCCATAGCCATTTCCATCAAAACCAAGCTTTGTCTTACCGCAGAAAGGCGGAAGCGCCCCTGTTTTTGCTGCAGAAAGGTGGAAGCGCCCCCTGTTTTGCTGCAGAAAGGTGGAAGCGCCCCTGTTTTAGTACAGAAAGGTAGAAGCGCCCCCTATTTTGCTGTAGAAAGGCAGAAGCACCCCTGATTTATTGTAGAAAGCTGTTAACGCCCCTAATTTTTGCTACAGAGGGGCGGATTTGCCCTCCTAAACACCCGAAATCACCCTATTTGGATTCGTTTAGCCTCTAAACCATCATTTAATCATTCCCAACCATTATCTCATCATCCCAAGCCTCTGTTTCATCACTTTAAGTCTCT
>VDFB02000013.1:179507869-179610505 GCA_007258455.2 Sequoia sempervirens
AGATGTTTTCTAATCAGCCTATTGATCAAGACTTTAGTCGTAATTCTAATAGAAAATAAAAAATAATTATTTATTAAATTCAAATTAAAGCATAATTTATATTGGTGGAAAGCTGAGAATCTCCTCTAAAAACCCTTTTCGCTTCATTACACTCTTTTGGGTGAAAAGCCATCAGCCACATACTCCTACAAATACCCATAATATTGCCACTTTGGTGCACCATGATCCCGGGCATACCCTAGCCACATACCCTACACACACCCACTCTATATCACCACTTTTTGGCCCATCATGATCCTCGCCAAGACATACCTATCCATTACCACCCACAAAAGGAGTTGATAAGGCAACTATCATGCTCAAAATGACTATTTGAATTTTGAAATGTCATCAATGAGACACTAGCATGACAAGTGGATGTTCACGCGAAAGACGCTAGCACGCAAGGCAAACACATCATAGTACAAAGCAACAAGAATGGGAAAAGAACAAGGTTTGACGCAAAGCTGATGTGCAAGGGTAGCTATTGAAAAGGGGTCCTAAGCATTTTAAGAGGGGAAAAAGGTTGATTTAGGGGCTAAAATGAGCTTACACAAGTACTAAGGGAGTGGACACTAAAGCAAATACAATGATGTATTTGAAATTGCAAGGGGGTGCAATTTTATGACATTACAGTTCATTGTAATTGCATGTATGCTTGATGTGATCCCCCGTATAGTGTTGCTTGGCGTGTCTTTATATTTGTGATTTTTCTTTGGATAACCCTTGTTACAACGTTGGTACAAGGATGAAAAGGAATTGAATCTATTGTGGCATTCTTCTATTTATATCTACATTCTTTTATCTATTGTAAACATTGTCTTATCTATTGTCTTGTTTTTTCCTTTTGGGGGTGATGCAAGGCATTGAGACATTAAGGTCTCTTCCATGTTGACCCAAAGGCTTTTCTTTTCTTTTTTTCACTCTCTATGCGTTATTCTTCCATTTTTTTCATTTTATACAAGTATTTGGGGAATGATGATGATTTTGAGCTCTATTATATCACTATACCAAAGACATATGTTGACCTTGAATTAATAGATCCCTTATGTGTTATCTTTTGATATAGCATGTGGGGAAAACCATTCTTCATGAAGCATCCTTATTTGGAAACATATAATTGGCATAGGGATTTCCTAATAAGCTCACATTTCCCTTTTGTCAATTGGCATATATTGGAATTATTTCATTTTGGCATTTGCACCTTCTAAGGTAAGTTTAATTTTTAGTTTAACATTTTGCTTCACTTTTCTTCACAAGAGTTGAACTTGGTGTAGCATTGGTACAACACATTGGTCATTTTGTGGCACCATATCAAAGATATCAAGGAGTATAACCTTTTGTATGGTTGATGTATGGGAGACATGTAGATCTAGTATGACCTTCCCATTTGCCATTTTTTATTGGTATACATTTAGTGTATATCAGACTGCACTAGACCTTGTGTGTTTCTCATTTTTCCTTGTGGCTCACATGTGTATATTGGACTGCACTAGCGCTTGTGAGTATATTTTATGGATGTATGACATAATACAACTTGCTAGTCCACCCTTTTTATTTTTCCATTGTCTTTGACATTGTATGATTGTGTATCTTATCTTACTGTACATATCTTAGATGCATGTGTTCCTTTGTGCTTATGTTGCTTTTCTATGGGATTTTAGATCTTGGGGTATTGTGCAATCTCCTTGATCTTTTTTCATCCTATGTGCATCAACATTCATACACTTGGACCTCTCTTGACACATATTTTTCTACTTTAGTGTGAGTCTAAGTGTAATTTCATACTCTCACTAAAGTGGGGGCTAAATGTAGTGTAGGAAATTATATGTACCTTTACAATTTCACACTATGTTTGGGTCCCTTAATTAATTGGACATAATTAAGCTTCTAATTTTCCAAATTATGCATTCCAAAGCCTTATTTTTCCCATTTTTTGAAAGGGGAACCAACATTTAATAAATACAATCAATAATTAAATCACCTTGGAATATGAGTGTCCTGGACTTAAAGGATAGGACACATTCACCCAAGGGAAAACCAATCCATTATCAAAAATAACTTTTGGTGATAGGTACATGCTATCAAACTCTTCACAAATATACTTGCAAACTATCATTTATGATTTTGTACATTCTGAAATCTACATTTTATGTATTAAGGCTTATTGTTTAATTTTTTTGAGTGCTTCAAATCAATTTAGTTTAGTTTCAAATCTTTTCTATTGTCCAAAGGATTGAGATCCATGTCTGATTGGCTCAACATTGAGGTTGAAATTCAATATTTTCACCTTGTGATCTCTTTCCTTAGGAAATTAGGGAAAGGACACCTATTTAGATCCCTAAAATTTTCAGCCCACCCTTAAGACCATTTGGGCATCCCTTTCCCCACATTTTAATTCTAAGGTCCAAGAAAGCCTTGTGATAGAAGAAAAGCCACTTTATAGGAGGGGAGCATGGGAGATCTTGTGGATCAACATTTGGAAGGTGCATATGATATAAATTAAACATAAATAATATTTTTTTCTTCCTTGTCATGTTTAACATAATTATCTCAGTATTGGTCTCACATAAGTTGAGTCTTAAAAATACAAGGAAAAGTTGATTTAGCCAAGTAAACATGCTTCTAACATATAATGACCAAGAAACGAGATGCTTCAGATGATGATGAACACATGGTAAATTAGGGATAAACTCTATACAAACTCATCTCAGTCTTGTCATGCTTCAGGTGGATAATGATATAATATCAATGAGTAGCATTGATAATAGTGTTTTGGCATTTTGCAAGAAAAACAATGTTTTGAATTTTACTTGAAATTTTCTATTGCAATCAATCAATTATTATGCTTGACTTGAAAGAATAACCATGCTTCCTAAACTTATATATGAAAAATATAGTATTGGAGAGTAAATTTAATAACTTTAATAAAATATTTCTTGAAGAGAAAATTTTCTAGAAGTTGTTAGCAATATTTTCAAAAAAATTAGGGTTTTAGGGCTTGCATTAAAATTTTTAATGTATCTTGGCTAAAACTCTAAACCCTTTCTCTCAACTTCATTAATTTATGTTATTTTTGATTGATTACTTTCTCAGTCTGCCTTTTTTTAAAGTTCTTCTTGCATGTCTTTCTAATCATTCAATGACCAGTCCCTAATTCCTAGTTATCTATTATTTATTTTCATTGTGTACATTATTTAATCACTTAATTCACTCTTATACACTTAAAGGAATGGTCCCCACTTAATCTTTGTTGGCATACGCATGTCAATGTTATTTCCATGCATTTTTATCTCATAGCACATTTTCTAAAAATTCAAACAACTTGAAGTTGCACTCATGAGAAATGAACTCACATGTATTCTATTGTATATCACTATCATATCTAATGTGTGTTCTAATGCTTTCCCAAGATAATGAAATGTCATCTTTTAATTCCTATATACCTGTTATATTATTTTTATTGTGTACATTATTTAATCACTCAATTCACTCTTATACACTTAAAGGAATGGTCCCCACTTAATCTTTGCTAGCATATGTATGTCATAATGATATTTCTTTTCTTTTTTATCTCATAGTATATTTTCTAAAAAGTCAAACTTGAAGTTGCACTCATGAGCAATGCAGTTGCATGTATTCTATTGTATATCACTATCATATCTAATATGTGTGCTAATACTTTTTTTAGATAATGACATGTCATATTTTAATTGGTAGTGCAAATTTCTTTCAACACAATCTTGTAAAAGTTGATTTCTTGTGAAATTGTACTATCGCACTCACTTGCCATGTGTTTTCT
This sequence comes from Sequoia sempervirens, assembly GCA_007258455.2. Classification (NCBI taxonomy): domain Eukaryota; kingdom Viridiplantae; phylum Streptophyta; class Pinopsida; order Cupressales; family Cupressaceae; genus Sequoia; species Sequoia sempervirens. The sequence goes on from VDFB02000013.1 coordinate 179,511,711, forward strand.
CCAAGCATTATTTTTCTCATAATGATATTTTTTTTCTTTTTTATCTCATAGTATATTTTCTAAAAAGTCAAACTTGAAGTTGCACTCATGAGCAATGCAGTCGCATGTATTCTATTGTATATCACTATCATATCTAATATGTGTGCTAATACTTTTTTTAGATAATGACATGTCATATTTTAATTGGTAGTGCAAATTTCTTTCAACACAATCTTGTAAAAGTTGATTTCTTGTGAAATTGTACTATCGCACTCACTTGCCATGTGTTTTCTCCAAGCATTATTTTTCTCCTCTACATAATTACAATCAAATCACATACAAATGACATGATATTATTTGAGCCCATGTCCATATCATGACATAGATTCATTAAAGTTGGAGAACTTAAACTTGTTCCCATGCATTATATAAGGACACGAGGAACATAATCAGTATGGGCCTAGTTATAACAACCAAATGGAGGCAAATAAAGATAACAGGTGATTAGGAAATATGTGGTTGATTCTCATTACAATGTACACATTTCTCATGTTGCACAATTTCTGAAAGAAAATGCAATCCAAGGTTGTGCTTGTACACCATGAAGACACATGTTTCTACCATATAAAAGTAAAGTAAATTAAGCAATTCCATTTGAAGAGCCCACTAGTGAAGATGCGGTCGACCCCATGACTTGGAGGCTACTTTAGAGGTGGAAACTCTTATTGCAATGCATGCAGCCTTTGTAGGGCAACATGGTAAAGTAATTTTTAAAATTAAATAATGCTAAGGAATTGATGTGCACTCGTCAAATTGATTATGAAAACCCCCACCAAGATCAATGGTTGGCACTCAAACATGAAAACAACTATGTAGAATTAGTAGGTATTTCTCATTCAATCCCTAACTCTAGTTCAGTGATGGTTTTATACTATATGGATGAAATGCATGAATTGATTTCATTTAGTTACTCATTCATATGAGATAAAGGTTTTTTTCAAGAAGAAATTAAGTTGTTCCAGCTGCTTTGGTGGTCATTTCTAACAAAAACTACATGGTTCCTACAAATTGAAAATTGGCAAGTCTAAATTGTCATTCTTGGTTCTTTGCAAATAAGGTTTTCTACTTTGTAAGGATATAGTTAGGGTTTTATGAAGAATATAATATATTCTTATTGAGAAATTAAACCATAATTTATTTTTGATTGTAAACACTAATTATTTCATAAAGCCATAAAATGAGTTCAACATCATCCAAAATTGGTCAAACAAAATGAGATTGGAATATGATATAATTATTCAGATCCGAGGTTTATCAAAAAAATCCAAAGCATGCACAATGATCTATAATTCCTTTAGACAAGATTATTGATAAAGCTAAGGCTATTAGAGATGAAAATATTCTAGTCTAGTGTTGGGAATTGCTTAAATATGGTTTTAGGAGGTGCAATGTTACAACACCCATCTCAATTATCTAGAATTTTTGTGATTATAGGCTAGTTACATTCCCAATGTGTTCATCAATGTAGACTTGGTAAGGGTCATTTCCAATAATTTTAATGTTGATTCCAAGGAGATTTTGAATAAAATTGGTGGTGTGCTCACTAGACTGAGATAAGGATTTCATCTTTGAGGTTCTCAATTTGAATTCAATATAAAATATTCTATTATATTTTAACTCATTATATAGAGAATATTCTAGGGTTAAGAACAGTTATCAAGTAAAGTTGTTACCCCATCATAGGAGAAGGGATTGTGACAAGAAAATTGTGAGGTTTACTAATAATTAAGTTGAATGTTTCAATTATGATATCTTTGATGATTATTTTTTGAGCACTTATTTCACCCTATGTCAAGTTTTTGGTGTAGATTGAAAAGTACAAATGCATGTGCATTTGATGATGGTTGCTAATATTTAGAATATGAATATAAACAAAAGTTTTGATTTTTGATAATTTATTGTAGAATAAATTCATTAAAGTTTGATGGAAATCGAGATAGATAGTAGAGTGATATACTTTAACTTGTATTCCTTGCTTTGCCTAATTATGTTGTTGTGGACAACGAAAATGGATGCTTCACTTCCTTCTCCACAAAATGGATACAAGGAGAGGGATCCAATTTCATGATATTCACATTCAAGAATACCTCAGAGATCTCAACCCAATGAAGGATATAGGAGATCTGACAATAAGGTATCCTAGGATATGATTGAGACAAGAAAGGGGTTCACCAACAAGTGTAAACTTGGAAAAGACAAAATGTTTGAAAACACAAAGTAATATTCAAAATTGAACTAAATGACTTGAAAATGCAAGAAGAATAAAACAAAAAGTTGTAAAATTGTAAGTGTGCACCTGGAAAGCTTGTTAGAGATGGAATGGGGTTCTGAAATCTTGAAAAATGTTGATTCTTAAGCCTAGTGGGACTCATTCACCATTCTGTGTGAGTCTTGACTCGAGAAAACTGCACCAAAGCCTGTTTTAGCCAAATGGGTATCCAAATCCACAAAATATTTGAAAAATAGGTACAGTGGGACTCATTTGCCACTCTTGTTGAATGAGTCCACTTTGACTTTTCTGGAAACTCAGAAGTGGAATATGTAGCTCTTGGTCTGCTCTTTTTGTTCCTCCATGTGTCTGAATCTGAAACCTTGATTTTTGAGGCTATAAATGACTTTTTATGTAGATTTTGACCTTTCCAATAGGGAGATGACTTCAACAAGTTTGGAACCTAATCTACAATGATCTCCAAGCCTTTAAAGTACCTAGATCTACAATCACACAAAGAGAGAGAGAGAGAGAGAGAGAGAAAATGTTGATTGTTAGGGAATAGGGGTTCGCCTTGGTCAAACCCCGCTTAGGTAATTAAACCTAAATGATGAAATAATATAATGAATCATGAAAACTAAGTAATGCAATTACATACTTTCCATAATGATGGATCTTGAGTTGTTGCAACAATGGATGAAGAATTTACCCTTGAATGACTTAGAAATGATCTTGAATGTTATCTTGAAGACCTTGTGAAGACTTGAAATGCCTAAATATTGCTTGCTTGACTTGAGAACATGGATACCTTATGAAACAATGATTTGAAAGCTTGTTTATATAGGAAAGGCACTCAAATGGCCCTTATTTTGATCCCCAAGGTCGACATTCATCAAAATTCAACTTAGAATTGCAATTTTCCCTTTCAATTTTGAAAAAGTACCCAAGAGGGACTCATTCACCACACTTGTAGAATGGCTCCCACCTAAGGGGACTCATTTTCCCAAGGTGGTGAATGAGTCCCACCTTAAGGTTTTTGAGGTGGGTCTTCAATATTTTGGGGTTTTAGAGTGTTTTTATTGGGATATTAGTCAAACCATGCCTTGGGATACAAAAATAAGGGGCCTAAGGGCCTATTAATGATGATATAAAGGGTGATTAGGGCTAGGGACACAAATTTCAATGTGAAATTGTAGTTAAATATACTGTACAACATCAAAATGAGGTCCACTTAGCCTAGAAAGGCACAAGATCCAATGTGAATGTGTAAGACACATTACACCACTAGATTAAAACCAAGTTTAATTTACAAGCCTTCTAGATTAATGTGGAAATACAATTAAATACATTTTACAACATTGAATTAAGGGAAAGATAGGTCCATGAGACATAAATGCTTAGTAAAAGTCTAGAAAAGTGTGAAAGCAGTTTACAACACTTTACAACACCTTTACAAGATGTATTTTATTCAGTTTAAAATAGCCCAAGACCTAATGTGAATGTGTTTCCACATTACAACATTAAATCAAGGCAATATTAAGCCAAAATCACAAGGAGGGCCCAAATGATACAAAAAGAAGGGTTAATTTTTCAATGTCCACATTTAGCCCCCACTTTAGTAGGAGGATGAACTTGCTTCAAACTCGTAACACTAAAGTAGACATTCAAGTGGGGTCCTATAGTACCAATGCAGATTGTCTAGGATAACAAAGATGAAGGATGTAACCAAGCCCCCAAGATCCAAGATCCTAATTCAAATCAACATAAGCGCAAAAGGACACACACTTGAGGTGAATTATTTGCAGCAAAATAAGATACGCAATCATGCAATGAAAATAACTAGAAGAGAAGTGAAAATGAGTAAAAAAAATTTAAAAAAAGGTGGATCAAGCTTCAACCATTTGTCCAACACGATGTGGATCAGATCTAGGTTTTTTTTTTTGAAAAATGCATACTCACTTTGAGGTGACAGAACTCTTGGCTTTCCATCAAGTGAGAAGTCCAAAAAGGTGAGAAATATACACTCATGGCTGGTATGTACTCACACACACACGCAAGTGGCTATGGGGAAATTCATGCCTCGAATTGGGCTTCCTGCTCAACTATACCAAATTTATATCTCCTAATAACTTTAATAAGGCACCACAAAAATGATTTTTCAAGCTTCATGAGACAAGAAAAACTTTGTATGTTTGGAGCTCGTGAACAAATAGGATGGCTCTATAGGCATGCAAGCTATACTTTGCAACGTGGCCATATAATAATTATTGTAAGTGCCAAAATAGTGTAAGGTATGTTCAAAGGTATTTTACTTAGTTCGTGCAAGGTCTCATCCTAGGGACCATTGTGCCTAACATTTCCAAGAGAGGACAAGTCGAAGAAATATCGTTCTCTTGGAGGAAATCAAGCCCAATGACACCACCAAGAAAATGATGCATTGCAAGAAAGAAAGAAAATCACACAATGAAACATGATGAGTGTCAATGTATGCCCCCACTATAAGTGGTTGATAACACCATTGTTGTGACAAATTGCTTTAGAGTAGAAGAATATATGAGAGCTTATTCGGAAATCCCTATGTCGACCCATATGTTTCTGATAAGCTACATCATGAATAAGTATGTCAAATGTGAGTCAACTTAAGGAATGTCATCCACATCCCAAGCTTGCTCTTACATGTACATGAAAGGCAATCAACTAGCCAAAAGAGACAATGACAAGTGACATACGAGGACAAGGCTATCTAACCCCTTGCCCCCACTTAGTGCAAGACAAGGATGAGCCGAATAGGATGAAATTAAGTATCAAGCAGAGGATTCAAGTGCTTCAACACAAGGAAGAGCACCACACTCCTTGCGATGTTGAATTTTGTTGTTTAAAGCTTTATATGAGAATGGAGATAAGGGAGGTAACCCTAAATCTTTCTTGAAAGAGTATGATATGTTAGTTTGCTTCATGTGTAGGAAGGAGATTGTATCTGATACCATAACAATCATCCAAGTTAGATGAAGGGGGTTTATGCTTCTAAGAAGGATGGGCTTCTTTACAAGAACAAAAATCATTTTTAATGTTATGTGTCATCTCCCCACGATGGATGGGAGTTAGATAGCCCCCATCACTATCATAGGTTAATGTAATTGATGTAGAACCAAGTTGAGCATATAAAACACAATGTTGTTTTGGTTTAGGTTTTGATATTTCGCACACTCCCCTAAAGGAAGGTGTGAAATCCCAATAATTATTAGAACTTGTGTCTAAAAGTGAATCATTTGTATGACTCTCTAGACCATGAGGGTGAGATTTTAGAAATTTTATTAAAAGGAGGTGTAGAATCTAATGATCCCCAATTATCACTAAAGAGTTTTATTGTAGTTGAAGGATTAGCGTCAACTTGTCATAGGTTCGAAGATTTTAGGATCTAGGAAATGAAAGTATTCTCAATGGGACTAAAGTTGGATAATGTTGTGAATCCAAGCATTGATATCAGTTAGCATATTGTTACACTCTAATGTCAACCATGTAGTATCTTATATAAATTGTACTCAACAATTTCATTGATATAGTGAAGGGATAGCCATTGGGATCTCCATTTCATATGATCATGATCATCCATGGTCTCTCCTAGTGAGAATGATTGTATGGAAGGGTAGTCCTTGCATGATATGGATAGAGGTAGGAAGCACTATAGATCTGACCTCAATAGGTAATGTGATCATCCCTAGCGGTTGCCTATTAACATTGTCAAGGCCACGAATATGAACATCATTTAGTTGAATGAGTTGTTTATCCATGCCAATTTTGCTTAGAAGGTCCATGCTACAAAAATTAATTTATGCTCCATTGTTGATGAGAGTGTGTCTAACTAAGGTTTCATTAATGATATCACCTTTATCCTCAAGGGATCATTCTTGTTTTGAATCTTAAGTGAGGGTAATTAATGTTTAGGGAATGTGATTTATGACTGGGTGACTTGCATGGGATGAGAGGAGGATGCTACATTATTCAATTTTATGTAAAATTGGATCTCCTCATGCTTTATTTGCAAAATTTCTTGAAATAGAAATTTGTATATAGGTGATAGTTGAATGAGTTTCCATATAGATATATTAGCAAGAGTCTTTTTAAGGTCTTCAACACTAGGTACTCTATCTTGAGAAAAAGGTAATGGAGTGGAAGGTATGTGTGGTTTCCTACATGTTTGAGCAACTAAGTTACAACTCGATTGATACAAAACACTGTTACGATTAGATTACATCATGGATTTCAAGAAACCTTTCACTTTCTTATGTGATTCACTAATTGGAGGTGACTTAGGAAGCTCACTAATGAAAGGAGATCCAGTTTGTGTTGTCATAACCTCAACAAGCTTATGCTTATTTTCATGATCTCTCGGTGAAGAGGAATCTAATTTCACTTCATTATCTTCACCTAAGGAAGGTTTAGTGTTTGAAAGATATGTGTCAATGTTCACATTTTATTGCACCATGATATTCTCCCTAGGAGGAGAGTTGTTAGGAGAACTACAAACCAAATTTTCTTGAAATTCAAGGATTGGTTCTTCCAAAATGACTTCATTGCAATTAGGGGAATTATTAATGGTTGAATTGTATTGCTCAATAAGGGTTTCCCTAGGAGAAGGGGGACAAATAAGATCCTCGTGACCTTCATTGGTTGTGTTTTCTAACATCAAAGTATCTTCTTCACAACTAGGACAAATAACTTAGGAGAAGAAATTTTTTTATTGTAATGATTACCCATGGTTGTGTTGTCTTATTCATCAATGTCTTATCCACTAAGAGAGGTAATAGGAGAGAAACAACTAGGATTCTCAAAAATCTCATTGATTGGTTCTTCTAACACCAAAATATCCTCTTCACCAATAGGAGAGATATTAGGAGAAGAACAAATTATATGATGGTTAGGAATGTACAATGTTGTATTCTCTTTTCCTTAAACACACTCATAAGGAGGGGATACAAACTGTTTCCTAGCATGCCTAGATATGTTATACTAACATTGTTTGAACAAAAATGAAAAGCACTTGTAACAATTTCTTGCAATGTTTTAGCAATGTAAACAATGTATATCCAAAGATGCAAAACAATTTTATCCAATATATGCAAAACTTTAAGAATGCAAACAATGTGTATCCAAGAATGAAAAGCACTTTTACCAAAATTATGCAAAGTTTTATGAATAGAAACATTGTGTATGCAAAAGTGAAAAGTAATTTTATCCATGTTATCCAAAATTTCATAAATGTGAGCATTTTCAGATCTAATGATGCATGCTATTGAAATGATTTCAAAAATGACTACCTAAAATGATGTTTTTGACCTAGATGCATAAAACAAATATTCCCAAAACTTTCCAAAATTATAGTATATGTTACTAGGATGCTTAGGAAGTATAGAAATGAGTTTTTTGATGTTGTAAAAGGCAATTTAAAATCTTGATTGGGACTGATTCACCCAGAATGGAGAATGAGTCCCAATTACAGTTTTTTTGAAAATTTTAGGAAATTTTCAAGTGATTTTGATACTTTGTATGTTGTATGATCTAAATACTAAATGAAAATGTGGATTTGATATGATTTGAGATGATTTGAGGTGCAAAAATGCAAACTATATGCACTATCACTAATGCAAAAATTAGAAACCCTATAATGCATTTATTAACTAATGAAAAATGCAATGCAATGTTAATGCAAGATAAATTTAGGATGATGATGGACTCCAAACTAGAAAATAAGGTATTATAAAGTTAGGTTCACCAAAATGTGGACATCGGAAATGGATACTTCACTTCCTTGTCCACAAAATGGATACAAGGAGAGTGCTCCAATTTCATGATATTCACATTCAAGAATACCTTAGAGATATCAACCCCATAAAGGATATAGGAGATACGAAAATAAGGTATCCTAGGATATGATGGAGACAAGAAAGGGGTTCACTACCAAGTGTAAACTTGGAAACAAAATGTTTGAAACACAACATAATATGCAAAATTGGACTAAATGACTTGAAAATGCAAGAAGAATAAAACAAAAAAGTTGTAAAACTATAAGTGTTGACCTGGAAAGCTTGCTAGAGATGGAATGGGGTTCTAAAATCCTAAAAATGTTGATTCATAAAATTGGTGTGACTCATTCACCATTTTGTGCAAATCAGTCCCGACTTTGGAAAACTACACCAGAGCCTGTTTTAGCCAAATGGGTATCCAAAACCACAAAAATATCTAGAAAAAACGTATAGTGGGACTCATTCACCACTCTTGGTGAATGATTCAACTTTGACTTTTTTGGAAACTTGGAAGTAGAATCTGTAGATCTTGGTCTACTATTTTTGTTCCTTCAGGTGTCTAGTTCTAAAACCCTTATTTTTGGGGCTATAAATGACTTTTTGTGTAGATTTTGACCTTTCAAATAGAGATATGACTTCAATGAGTTTGGAACACTAACCTACAATGATCTCCAAGCCTTTGAAGCACCTAAATCTACAATCACACAAAGAGAGAGAGAGAGAGAGAGAATTTTGATTGTTAGGGAATGGGGGTTTGCCTTGGTCAAACCCCATTTAGGTAATTAAACCAAAATTATGAAATAAGATAATGAATCATGAACATGAAGTAATGAAATTAGATACTTTCCATGATGATGGATCTTGAGTTGTTGCAACAATGGATGAATAATTTACCCTTGAATGCCTTAGAAATGATCTTGAATGCTTTCTTGATGACCTTGTGAAGACTTGAAATGCTTAACTATTGCTTGCTTGACTTAGGAACATGAATACCTTATGAAACAATTATTTGATTTATTTTTTATATAGAAAAGGAACACAAATGGTCGTTATTTTGAACCCCAAGGCTGACGTTCATCAAAATTCAACTTAGAATTGCAATTTTCTCACTCAATTTTGAAAAAGTCCCCAAAAGGGACTCATTCACCACACTTGGAAAATGGGTCCCACTTAAGGGGACTCATTCACCAAAGGTGGTGAATGAGTCCCACCTTGAGGTTTTTGAGGTGGTTCTTAAATATTTTGGGGTTTTAGAGTGTTTTTATTGGGATATTAGTCAAACCATGCCTTGGGATGCAAAAATAAGAGGTCGAAGGGCCTATTAATGATGAGATAAAGGGTGATTAGGGCTAGGGACACAAAGTTCAATGTGAAAGTGTAGTTAAATATACTTTACAACATTAAAATGAGGTCCACTTAGCCTTGAAAGGCACAAGATCCAATGTGAATGTGTTAGACACATTACAACACTAGATTAAAACCAAGTTTAATTTACAAGCCTTCTAGATTAATGTGAAAATACAATTAAATACATTTTACAATATTGAATTAAGGAAAGATAGTTCCATGAGACTTAAATTATTAATAAAAGCCTAGAAAAGTGTGAAAGTGATTTACTACACTTTACAACACATTTACAAGACATGCATTTTATTCAATTTACAAGGGCCCAAGACCTAACATGAATGTGTTATCCACATTACAACATTAAATCAAGGCAATATTAATCCAAAATCACAAGGAGGGCCCAAACGAGATAGAAAAAGTAGAAGGGTTACCTTTTCAGTGTTTATAGTTGTATAGTAGAAGACACATCTACATCCCAACCATGCTATTAATATTTCAAGATAAAGAGGGATTGTCACTACTAATCCAAGGATGGACAGATATTTAAGATATGTATGTGACCTATTAGTAAATGGATTTGTCACTCTAGAATTTTAGTATAACCACCTAATGGAGAGTGAAAAAACATTTCAACAATTGGAGAGATTGCTATGAAATAGCAATCTTCCTTTGCATTTGAGATGGGCATCTCCCTCATATGATATGTTTTTATGGTTTTAGAGTATTTTAACCAGAAAGTGCCTAAAGGAAACAGAAAAAATTAAAGATTATTAAATACCAAAAAACACAAAAATGCTACTATGGGTTTTACAAACTTATTTAAAACTAAACAAGATTCATCATAAAAATCAAAGACTTTACATAGGACTGTTATGATGAATACATATTATGATCATTAAAACATCTAAGTCAAGGTACCAAGAAATGGGCATGTTTAATATTTATCTTTAAAAATATGAATAATCACTTTCACAAACATGATTTACGATAGTGATGGTCATTATCAACTTGATGTACAAAAAAACTAACAATGATGCATAAAAAACACCATAAATACACCAAAAGTAATTTTCACTACTTTATAAAATTGTACAATTCCAAAATCCCTTATACAAAATTTGTGAGAATAAAAAATTCCCTTTACATTGGCACAAACCTTGCATATATGAGCTTTTTCCTAGTAACTAACTTATAACAACTTCAGAACTACCTAGGTAACTACTTGAAAATTTTGAGAAAATAAAATAAACTTTATTTCAATTAGAATTTGCTCAATTTTCCTAGAAATGAAGCTCATTTTCTAAATTTAATTACAATGTGAAACATAGAAGGAAAAGAGGGTACAATAATAACATTCTTCTCCCATATATTCATTTAATAATGTCCTAGGAGTCCTAATTGGATTGACTATCAACCTCACAAGGTGAGTCAATCCACAATAAGGAAGACCTAGGAGGGGGATTTTTCAACTTTTAGGGGTTCACCACCAAGCAAATGCTTGGAAAAGACAAACAAGCATTCAACTCACAAAATTTAACAATGCAAGCTAAATGAAAAATGCAAATAATGAAAGTATACAACATGGAGTTAGGAGGTATGAACCTGGGATGTCTGGAAATGTTGTGAGGATTCCATAAATGCACAAAAGTTTCAAAATATGTTAGGGAGGACAAAGATTCCCTTACTATTGTCTTAGTTCCATTGTTGTTTATTGGGGCAGATGTGGAATCTTCGAATGTCTAAACCGTATCCAGAAGAATTTCTGTAAAATGACCTTAGGAGGACTAAGACACCCTTACAGTTGTCTTAGTCCTATTTGGAAATTTTGAAATCTCTAAATGGGGTCCTGATGCTAGATCTCTGCTCTTCCTTCTTCCCTGATCTCAGGCTCTGAAACCTTCAAATTTAGCTTGTAGGTGAGTTTCTGTGAAGATGAAAACTTTGTAATGCAACTTTGCAACTTTATAGTTCAAATGATCTTCAAGTTTTCAACCTAGATCTTCAAGTATAAACACACAAGAGAGGGAAAATTTGTTGATTTTTAGTAAATGGGGGTTTGCTTTGGTCAAAAACCTTGTAGGTAATTAAACCAAATGCTTAAATGAATGAAATGAAGTATGGAACATGAAATATGTAAATGATATCACCTTGGATGATGTTTTCTGAAGAAAATATGCAATCTACCATGTAGTGGCCATGAGGAATGTAGATCTTGGATCGTCGGATTTGATGTGAACAATGGTTGTAAATAGATCTTCAATGTGACATCCACAATCTTAGCTCAACAACATGAATGGATGCAATAAACCCTTGACATGATGCTTGAATCTCGATGATGGCTTCAAATACTTGATGACCTTCTCTTGAATGCATAAAATTTCCTTAGGAATGAATACTTGAATTCTTGTTATTAAAAATGAGTGGAGGAACCTTGTATTTATACTTATTCATGCTCAATATCTCGAAATTACACCACAACAAGCTGACAAAGGAATTCATTAAATAAAGGAGGCTAAGTCCTGCTAGAATTTGAAATTAAATCCCAAAAATAAGCTAAGGAGGACCAAGACACCCTAGGTGGCGTCTTAGTCCCGACGCTCAAATATTGACGCAGTAACTCCAAAAGCGGACTTATTTAGGTGCTCTCAAAAACAAGGTCCGAAGACCTTTAGGGGACAAAGATACCCTAGGTGGTGTTTTAGTCCCAATCCACAAATCAAGGACATAGACATAATCATTAAATTATCATTTATCTTTTGATGTTTTTCAAGATACTCCATAAAAGTATATAGTTTATTAGGCTTGTGGATGAAAAATAAGACCAATTAAGACATAAATATGGATAAATAAAGCAAGGCAGGCCTAAACAAATGTGAAAATGCAAGCGTATGCATTTTACTACACTACACAATGTATGTGGGATAAGTCACTTTAACTCAATACCAACTCAAGACTTAGAGTTATGACTTGACCTTGACTCTTTGAAAAACTAGATAATAAAATTAAAATCTTTGAGATACCCCGTATCCTCTACTTGCATCATTTTCATTTCCTTCTAGAGAAGATATTTACATCACAACCTAATTTTTTTGAAGTGTGTTTTATTTTGTATGCTCTAAATAGCTTGATAGCCAAAGCAATGATTTTTTTGTAGGAACGACTATATTAGTCATCCTTAGTCTCTAAATAGCTTGGCTCTTCTCAACACAATCCAACTCATGAAAAAAATTGGGTAAACAACTACTACATGTTTCAAGAGCCACAAAAATACCACTCAACGTCTTCACTAATTTAATACTGAGTTATTATCTATTGAACAATTTTTCATCCACCATATCTTTAAATTTATTTTTGATAATATGAACTTCATCCCTTATCCATACATTTGAGTTGATTAATAGGAGATTATTCTAAACCTTTTTTTACCTACTCAAAAATTGTTGAAAGTTTCTCTTGCTCTACTGAGATTTGATTGATGATCACTAGCTTCAATTCTACAGTTTGGAACCAAGAATCAAATTGATTCTCTTCTACAATCAAAAATCTTTTCAAAAACTAGGGCATTAACATCTATCTCTGTTATTTCTTTAAGACCTTTCAAAACTCCCTACCAAATTCATTCCTCTTTTCTAACATTCTATAGCTTTTTTTCAATTGCTTCTTTCTTTACTTCCATGCCATCATATATTTCCTTGGATTTCTCAATCAGATTAAATACATCCATTTGGAATTTTTCAACCCACTTTTCTAACATTTTTCCATATGAATAATACTTGTGAACGCTCTTTATGATTCCCTTTTTGATATTTCCTTAAAAATAGGAGCCGCAAAAGTATGAATCACATCTATATGAAGAGTAGATGTGTCTACAATGGACTTGAGATATGAAGTTAGAACTTGCACATGTTGCTTCAACAACAAAAAATTGTTCTTTACATTTTACATTCGTTGTATCAATCTAGTAGCTAAAATTTGGAAATTATGAATATCACCCTCATAGGTTGAAGGACCCAGGTCTACATTAGTGATATCAACATTAGCCTTAGTATATTCATTCACATTTTTCTCTAAAATAGAATGAAAAATCTCAATAGACATGTTTCCAGATGTAGAATCCATTGTCAATCTAGAGGTGACCTTTATCTTCTTCAACCTTTCTAGATTTTGGAACAAGTTCGCAACTAAATCTAATTTTGGAACAATTAAATCAACAAATTTCCTCTTATTTTATAAATTGTTTTGTAGCTAGGATGATGCAAGACCTTGTAAATGTTTTGGGATATCAGTAGATGATTGATGGGATGTTATAGGTAGAGGAAGAATAGATGGGTCGAGAACATCCTCTAGAAAATCACTTACATATTTTGAAGATGTAAGTTGTGCAACAGGAAGGGAATGAGGTATCTCTTATGTAGGACATGTGATAAGAATAGAAGGGGACATTGTTGTGATTTTCTCATCACCCTTATGATTAATTTTAATTTATATTAAATTATTTGCACCTCCTTCCTCTTGAATAGGTTCCAATGACCTTTCTTTGAAATTTGATCTTTTCTTCTTTGGCTTCAGATCATCCCTGCATGTGCTTTTGAAACTACTCCTTTTGGATGGATCCTCACCATCACCATCTCCTTGACTACTTTGTTGATAACTAAGAGTTGAAGTGGAAGCTTGAGAAAAGGTGGAGGAAGAACCTTTTTTATCATCATTTTTCTTCTTCAAAGAATCTACTTTTCTCAAGGGATTAGTAGTTGTTGTCTCAATCATTTTACTTCTAACCCAGCCTTATTATATTTTGAGCACATAAGCAGACATTTCACTTATTTCTTTCATTTACTAGTTTTCCCAACTAATAGATGGCAAGGGTTGAACCTAGATATTTTCAAAATATACGAGATCAATAAATTTGATTCATCATCCCTAATCCCATTCGCATACTAATATAATTTGAACTCCTTGATCTATTTCAATGTCAACCTCATCCAATCTCTTTTCTAGACTTCAAAATCCTCCCAAAAATCTTCAATTCTTGGAAAATGATAGTACCATGAACCCAAGTTAAATTTATTTCTAACATAGCCCTTGCTATCAAACAAGAACCTCATGCACGTAGATGAATAGATTAATATTTACTAGTGATTGCTCAATATTCCAAGAATCAAAGGAAGACTTGTAACTGAAATGACTAAGGTTGATGGGAAAGGGAATCCCATTTTTCTTCTTATCTTTGTACTTCTTGTTTACCACACTAATTTCCCTATAAAGTTCTATTAAAATGAGTTTATCATCTACATATCTAGTAAATTTGTATGGGTATCCATCAAACCATTCAACCCACAAATAGGTGAACCTAGAAAACTAAATTAAATATATTCCATACTATTTGATAAGAGATGTTGCTTCTGAAGATATTCTGAGTGTAGTGTTTCCCTGGAGCTCTCTCACTGCAACATTGTGAAAGCATCATTCACTCTTTGAAAGCTCCTGTAACTTTCATCCAACTGTAATTGTGGATAAAGGTCATAGAATTGTGTTGTATTGCCATTTACTCCTCTATTCTTGAGCCCTAGCCAAGTATTTATACTTACAATTACGTAGAAAAGATAGGAAGACATGATAAAATATTGGTTTGACTCAAACATAGTTAGCTACTCATTTAAATTATCATTGATAATGCTACCCTAATCAATGAACTGGTTCCTTGCACATATGGCAATGAGGAAAAGGTACATCCATTTTTCAAACATAGTTGAGTTTCCATTTCCCATTAGATGGTAAAGAAGAACGATCATATTTGGAAACATCATCAATATAGAGATATCTATGAAGAGCTTTTGGATGTTGGGACTCACCTCGTTTGGGTACTATTAGCCAATTTCTTTCTATCATATTGAAACAAATAAAATGGTGAAATGGGGATCCCTAGGTCCTAATGTGTAAAACCTAAGGTTAAGTCCACCTTTTTTCTATGGTTTCATTAGGATGCAAATAAAAAAGGTGAATACATTCGATTTCAACCATGAACATGAGGCAATTAGACCTAGATCTACATCTTATTAAGTCTTTAAAATTTATTGAAATTGATTTCATATCTAGTTGACCTAATTGAACTATATGACCTAATATAAAAAATGCAAGATCTTGACAATGCACAAAGTGAAACAACAACTTGCAAGCAGATTTGGAAAGCACGTAGGATTGTGTACCTATTACAAAAATTTGGGCATGATCACTACAAAAGGATAGGGTCACCCCAAGGTGAATGGGTCCTTGTATGACACTTTTTCTCTATTTTTTGGGTCCTCTAATGAAATATATTCAAGCTTCTATTTTTCTATTGCAAAATTTTCATAACACTATTGGAAAATTCTATAGGTGAGTTTCCATGATTTGACAAGATGTAGGGCTTCAAATGCAACAATAATTAATCTATCTTCAAGCTCCCTTCAATCTTGTTCATGCCTAAAAACCTACACATTGAAAGAGAGGGAAAGTGTTGGGCCATTTGGGGTCTTACCTCAGTCAAACCCCGTGTAAGTGTTCCCACTTCCACAATAGCAATGTCAATGATGAAATGATAATGGATAGGAAGGAATGATGAAATCAAAAAGTGCTACAACTCACCACCCTTCAATGGCTTCCTTGAAGGAATGAAGTCATGCACATCACCTCAAGGTCTTGGATCTTGCTTGCTTGATTTGCTTGAATGCTTTGAAGACCTACAAAAGTGTTAGCCTTCACAAAACAATGATAACATGAACACACATAAACTCATATGAAATTCAACATGATGTTCAGATCTTGAATTGTTGCAATAAAGCTTTGAAATGCTACTCTTCACTTTCTTGATAGTGCTCTTGATCATAAGCTCACCATTATTTTTTCTTGTTAATGCTTTTTAGATCTCAAATGATGCAATAAGTAGGTATTTATAGGTATTTAATCAATTTCTCTCCAATTAAATTCCAAAAGCCGATATTTGAAATTTAAATTTTGAATGTTAAAATGTTGACACTGACATACTAAAAATTGGTCCCGAGTAGAATACGGTGAATGGGTCTTGGCCCTATTCTCTAAGACATTAAGTGTCAAGGGAAAAATTTATGATGATACATTTATCCCCCACTTTAGTGAGAGTATGAACTTACACTTCTTGCACCCACCCATGTTCATTCAAAACCAGCTTCTTGCACTTACCTAGGTTCATTCAAAACCATTCAACTTTACTAGAAGAATAAGGGCCCATTGACTATCAAGGATATATTTTTAAAAATTTCAATATAGTAAACTAATCCAACACCAACACTAGTTATAATAAGTTTGAGGTTAAGCAAGGATGACAAGGGGTCCAACATTGATCCAACATTGTACAAAAAAAAACATTGGTAGTTTGGTATACCTAATAGCCACATAGATGGATATAATGTATGGTTTGAGTCTTATTTCAAGGTTCATGGAATCTCCAAAAGACTCAAACTAGAAAGAAAAATATATTTTTTTTGAGATATGTTAGTGGAACTAGAAATCATGGAATTATCTAGTCAATTTTAGATGAGTTCAAGCTCATAGGATACATAGGTAATGGTTGTAAGGATAACATTGATGATATGAAAACTACATTTGATTTTTTTTTAAATTTTGAATAGCTTTAGTATTATGGGCATCCATCAAATATCCTGTTGTCACTCTTTCATTGGCAGAAGTAGAATACATAACAACAAATTTAACAAGAATAGTGTGTCAAACAATTTGGATGAGAATAATGATGAAAGATTTGATGCATAAATAGAAATAAGCAATAAAGATTTATGTGACGCTATCTTCACAATTGTGTTATCCAAGAATCATTAAGCACATAGATACTAGATATTGTTTCATTAGAGAATTAGTCAAGAATAAAGATATTTATTTAAAATTTTAACTGTCCTATATGCCTAGGGTGGTAGTGAAGCTTGGGTGGTTAGGAGCCTCGGTCAATGGGGTCCACCCGCTTTTAGGTCGGTAGGGTTTTCCCAAAGCCCACTAACCATAAGGAGAATAGGTCGGTCCAAAAGGGCAGGTTGGGCCCCACCAAATTCTATGGCCCTACTATTCTGAGGGGGTAGATTATTTGTTGGGTGGGAGGCCCGCATCTTTCCTACATTTTTGGGCCAAATCATCTATTCCCTCCCCCCTGCTAGGTACATAGGGCATTGGAGATTGAAAAGCTTCCAACCGGGGCCATCCCTTACCTACCCCCCTACTATTCTAAGGGGCCTTGGGTAATAACCAACAACTTGTTACTAAAAACCGAGTCATATTATATGTCTCAATATAAAAAATATATATCTTAAATGTCTATCATCCTTGCTTTCTTTTCTTTATAGAAAAAGTAGTAAACTAGTTGTGACAATCTTTTTTTTTTTTTTTTTAAATCTATTAAAATAGTCCATAATGACATTGCTAGTTTCATAAGGTATCAATTTATGGGTACTTCCTAATCCGATCTTTTAAGCATTGATTTCAACATACTAGTTGGATTTGTTGGATGTGAATAGATAAATCAAACATAGAAAATAACAAACACAAAATTTTGCACAAATTAATTAGAATACTACAGCACTCAACTATTCATTCCACCACCAACAATAATATGTGTGCTCTTGTAAGTGCATGGCCTCCATCTTCCTTGTCCATTTCTATACATTACTCCAAACCAAGAGCAACCCTATGCAAAACTACTCCTGCACTAATTATCCTGCTATGTAACTAAAGAGGTGGTTATGGGATTGTTATGCGTAATAATACAAATTAATTTTCTTCGAAAAGAAAAGCATTTCATAGCACTTGCCAATGCGATTGATTTTACAATTTTTTCTACTGACATTGACCTACACCTGCTAATACATTAAATTTGAAATTTACTTTTGGAGGCTGCGTGTGTAGAGGAGAATTTGCAGTAGGAATCAGATAAGCTCCGGCTTGCTTTCTAGGGCTATAGGCAGAGGCTTAAGAAGGCCGAATAGACCGAAAGAGGAAGAGTTGTTGAAGCCACCACCTTGCATCAAAAGGTCGGCAAGCTGATGGAGGAGAGAAGACATTGAGGCTAGAGAATACAGATTTGCAGAATAAGTTTCAGAAGAACCTACAAGAGAGCTGAGTGAAATGAAGGACGCAATTAAATGCCTGCGATATGGACTAATAAAATACATCTTTCATATTTAGGCTTTATTCAATGAATTTTAATGATCTGCTAGCGACAACTTTCATTCCAGAAATATTTGTTTTTTAGGCTTGAAGCTGTCCGAGTAAGGAGATTCTATCCCTTTATTTTCATTACAGCTGATCAAACAATAGTGCAATTTGCAATACTTTCTAATTCTAAATTAATTTTATGGATTGTGCAGGGGAGAGGATTGTAAGCTGTCTGGGCAAAGCAGTGGTGATAATTTGGCTTTTTGTAGTTTTGGTGTTAGTGTCTAGTTACACCGCCAGCCTGTCGGCAATGCTTACAGAGAGAGAAATTGTACCAAAGGTTCAGAGCCTTGAATCTCTCATTACCCAAAATTTGCCAATCGGGTATCATCGGGGGTCTTTCATAGACAAGTATTTGGAACAGCAACTGGGTGTGAATAAAAGTGCGCTTCGCCCATACTCGTCTGTAAAAGAGTACGCCATTGCACTGAAGAAGGGACCCGGCAACGGAGGGGTAGCCGCCATATTTGACGATCAAGCTATTTGTCAAAACACATTTCTGTCAACAAGATGCAATGCCTATGCCAAAATCGGTCCTACTTACAGAACTGGAGGCTTCGCATTCGTAAGTCTCTAAACTTGCCTCTAAACCTCAGATTCTTCTGATTTACAAATCAAATGATTGATTCCAATTGTGTGCACAGGTGTTTCCAAAGGGGTCTCTGCTGGTTTCAGACATTTCCAAGGCTATTTTAAATCTTTCAGAAAGCACAGAGATGCAAGAAATTCGGAAGAGGTGGTTCTATTCAAGTGAAAGCAAATGCGACAAAGAGAGTGGTGGATTGGAATCAAACAGATTGAGCCTCAACAGCTTTTGGGGTGTATTTTTGCTGACAGGATGTGTGTCATTTCTCACCCTCGTCTACTATTCGTGCCGCCTACTTTACCGATTTGTGCACAGAAATGAGAGTTCATATCATCTTAAATCCATCTCATCCCGATTGCGAACGTTTGCTAATTATGCAGACAAGAAGGACATCCCACCCCCAAAAAGAAAGAGATCTCATACCGCTATTTCATCAAATGGAACCACTGAGATGTGATACAGGACAAATATAAGCCGCAGTTCAGAATTGTGTAATTTACCCACTAAAGCTACGCTGGTTTTGTAAACGTATGTGGACTAACTCTATCTTGACGACAAAGAGTGGATAATGGTTAAAGTTAAATGATCATACTGATGTCAAATTAACTCAATAAACACATTGTGAATGTATATGGATTAATTCTGTCTTGACCAGAGTCGGTGGATAGATGGTTGAACTAAAATTATCATATCCATTGAAAATTTCACTGGATAAAGGTGTACATATCCTAGATCTAAATATTCTTAGAGATTGTTCTACGCTAATTCCGGTACTCATACATTAACTACTCTCACGTAAAGTAATTTTATTCTTATGAAAAGCTAGATCTAATTTAATCTTAAGAAATAACCCTACAAAAAATTACACATACAGAAATTCCAATATTCTTTAATGGTAAACAAAACGTAGAAACAGTATTCCTAAATCTTTAATATTATTTGGTGAAAATAATTTTATTTTTAAAAGTGATAAAAACTTGAAAACAAATATTGAATGAGAAAAGGGGAGAATTTTTTTATATTAATGATCATTTAAAAATATTTTGTTCATATGAATATTGCTATGAGATCAAGATAAATTTTTGAAAGCATAACAATAAAATTAATATCAACTTTTTTCGAACAACCACAAGATCAATAATCACAACTGAGAAATCCACTTATTTATAAACCATCTCCATTCTAAAAATCAATTATGAAAGACCAAGAATCACAACTTAGATTCCTATATTAAATAAGAGATTAATAAAACGAAAGATATGACTCAAATTTGTGATAAGAAATTTTATTTTTAAAATGAAAAAACACAAGAAACATAATATGTTTACTCTTGTTAAATCTTGTTTCCTCCCTTAGGGATCTCAACTTCCTGCTCAATCATGTTCTAGTTCGGCGACTCATTCAAATATGTAGATTTCTGAATCCTAAGAGTTTTGAAGACCTCAAAGACTAAATTTTAGGTCGGAGTGATAGACGGACTCGTCCAATTGAGTGAACTCTAATTTATTTCAAACTTGGGTCCGTCCACTCATTATCTTGTACTGGTGATGCCACGTGTTCCTAAGCCCTCTTTAGCTTGTGTCAATATGGAGTCCCTAATGATGCCACGGGTTCCTGAGCCTTAACTTATACCCACCAAAGCTTTGGATTTGTTTGGTGATTGACGTGCTTGATCTTTTCTTGACCATCTAAGCTTTTGATTTGATATGAACGCTAGTTTTGTTGCCAATTTTGAGTGTTGACTTGAATTATGATGTGGATGATTCTTGAGCTCCCATGTATTTAGTATTAGAGATTTGTTTGCATGATACATTGTATCCATGCTAATCTTAAAGCATTATGATTAATCATTAATAGAAATTTATTAAAAAAATTATTAAGAATAGAGAATTTTTTAATGGATTTTAGATTTCATAATTATAGTAATCATTTTTTTTCAATTTAGTATTAGTTGGTATGTGAATAGAGTATTGATAAGTGCTTCATAGCTAAATGTCTATGTGATTGCATAGTTACATAGAATACATAGAAATGGCTTGTCTAAGAGAAGTAATACATAGTTAAATGTCTCCATGATTATTAAGGTATTTCATAGAGTTTAATGAGTGTGTCAGTGGATATCTCTGGTTACATTTGTTGGTTTGATTCTTTTGAGGATTAGTTAGTGGTACAATACAATAAGAGAATACACTACTTTTAAATGTCTTCATGATTATTAAGGTATTTCATAGAGTTTAATGAGTGTGTCAGTGGATATCTCTAGTTACATTTGTTGGCTTGATTCTTTTGAGGATTAGTTAGTGGTACAATACAATAAGAGATTACACTACTTTTGTAATTAAATCTTATTTAATGTAAATGTGATATTTTTTATTGGTCATTAATCTTGAAAGTAGATTTGCTATGTGTTTGTCTTTTGATTTCAGTGATTTGTATGCATATTCAAGTCTATTTTGAGCACTAATTCATATTTGTATTCTTAATTATCTTTGCATATCATGACTTTTTTTCCCACTACATAGGTAGCAATCTTAATTATGAAGGAGCAAATATGATTCATAAACCAAAATTTAAACATCTCATTATTTTTATAAGTCTAGAAGTAGATTTGTTTCTACTCATTCAAATTAAGTGTTATGACTATTGCCAAATATTACGCAAGTTCTAAATTAGGAAATATTTAAAGAATTATATGAGTGTAGGTTGAAATTTATACATGTGTATGCAAAACATAAGAAAATTCATATAAATTGTTATAAATTTATTTTATTGTCTATTGTATTTAAGAGCAAGTTTACATATACTTAAGTGAAGAATTTTAAGACAAACTATAGTAGCAAATTTTCTATGAATTTTCTAGAAAGGGCATAGTATCATTAATTATGAAGGGAACATGACAATCAAATCTCTATGCAATTAAAGAACAAAACAAAGACTATGTAGCTTGTATTAAGTTTGTGAATGTGAATTTTTTGAATACATAGTTATATGAATTTTTTTTTTTTTTATTCCTTCGGGTTCTTTATTAGTTTTTTGTTCCATTCTACAAGGTCTTCACAAAGCTATATCTTTATAGTTTATCATTTTTGTATCTTTCCCAATAGTTGGTATTAGATTTGTTGTCTCTATTATTTAGTCTAATTTTATTCCATCAATTTGATATTAGATCCCAAGGTTTTACAATGGAATGGGCATTATATTTCTTGGTTTAGATTTTTTTAGGTTCAAGTATGGTTGTAAGAGATAACAAGAACTAGCAAGAGCAACCATCTTTTGATGGGTGGAACTATGACATGTGGGAAAATAAGATAAAGACTATAATGGTTGCAACTGATTTGTAGCATCTTGTGGTCAATAGTTTCATAAATATGACTGGACCAAAGCATATACAACCCTAAGAAAAGATCAAGATTGACATAAATGAGATAAAAAGGTAGCAACATTGAACAAGCTTACACTTTCTAAAGATTTTTTTCCAAGAGGTTTTCTATGAGAGAAGTGGAGTTAGAGTATGGGCTATTATGAAAATTATATATAAAAAATTAGGTGATGTAGGGAAACTAAATCTCACCATAGAATCGTACAATATGAAATTATAAAATTCACAAGAGCTGTAACTCCCTCATCTAGCCAAATTAAATTAAAACAAAAGTGAATTTTCTTCTCTTGGAAATGATATAGATGATAAAGATTTTGTGTAGATAATCTTACAATTTTTTTCATGATCCTATCAACCATTTATAAGAGGGCTAGATACTAGATCAATAAATTAAATAATATAAATTTTATGTGTTAATCTACTGTAGGAAGAAAAATATCAGTTCAAAGGAAGATTCATTTAGTTATAAGTCCCAAGCCTTCATAATGAATGAAAACTGATAATACAAAAAGACACAAGATAATCAACCTAAAAAAATTAAATGGAAGCATGAAACTAGGTATAATCCATTCTAGGATCATAATTATAGTAGGAATAAAAGAAAATGGAAATGTAATTATTGTGGTAAGCTAGGTCACAAGGTAAAAAAATTCTATAATAGGATTAAGGATACAAAAGGCAACCAAAATAAGTTTACAAAAACTTTTGAATCTAAAATTAATGTTCTTTGTGTTGCACTTAAAGTACAAACAATCATTATAAATATTATTGGTTTATTGATTCTAGTTATACACAGCACATCTCATAATAAAGAACAATTTGAATCATTAAGAAATGATAGCACTATAGAGAAAATATATTTAGAAAATAATAGTAATTTAGAAGTTAAAAGAACTAGAAATATTTAAGTTGATAATGACGTGTTCAAAAATGTGAAGTTAGTTCAAGAATTGAAAAAAATATATTCTTTCAGTATCTCAAATTGCAAATCAAGGGTATAAGATAGAGTTATACAAAAAAATGTTTAACCAAGGATGTGAATGATAACTATAAAGTAACTAAATTTGATAAAATGGAGAATGGATTATAAAAATTTAAAGAATCTACTTCTAAATATGGAAATGAGCATATGCATTCTATTATCAAATATGATTATATGAATAGGTTATAGCCTAAGTGTATGGGAAATATCAATTATCAAAGTCTCAATCTCATGGAGAAACTACATATGGTACATGGACTTCCAAAAATCTCACCAAAAGACAAGGTATGTGAAGGATGTGCAATGGGAAATCAACATGTGGAAATTTTCTCACAAGGAAAATAATGGATATAGGTTATATGATCCTAGAAAAAAATAAATTCATATCAAAATGAAGTATGGTTTGATGAATATATTGAAAGTGATAATTCTACATCATTTTTCTTGACAATTTTGATTGAAGAAGATAAGTCTACTTATACTTTATTATTCAATTAAAGGTGTGTCATATTCTACATGAGGAGAAGGAATGCAAGTTGAAGTATCAAGTGAAAGTGGTTATGAAGACACAAGGAAGACTAGAAGCATTCAAAAAATCTACCAAGAAGACCTAAGAATTTTTTTGCTAACTATGGTGATGCAAGTGTACACTCCAAGTACATATGAGGAAGTAAAAGGAATAGATGAGTGTGAAGCAACTATACAAGATGAGTACAACTTTGATGAAAAATGAAACTTGGAAATTGACAACTCTTCCAAAAGGTAAAAATGTGGTTGGTTGCAAGTGGACTTACAAAATAAAGTTCACATAAGATGAAACTATTGAAAAATACAAAACAAGGCTAGTGGCTACAGGTTTCTCACAAATAGAAGGTATTCACTATACTAAAACCTTTGCTCCATCTGCTAAAATGACTTCCATTCGTACAATAGTTGCTTTAACTTTGCAAATTTTGGTTGTATTTTTTTTCAAATGGATGTAAAGAGTGCTTTTTCACATGGTGATTTAAAGGAATAAATTAACATGCAACAATGATTAGGATTTTCTAAAATTGGTGAAGAACATCTACTATGTAGATTAAAAAATCAATATATGGTCTTAAACAAGCTCCAAGAACATGGTACTTCAAAATAAGTGAGTATATTATAGAAGCAAATTTTAAAAAAGAAAAGATGGTCCAGATATGTATGTAAATCATATTGATGGTAAAATTGTTATTATTGTAAGTTATATGTGGACAATTTAATCATTATAGTGGATCACACACAATACATTGAAAACACTATGGATCAACTAAAAGCTTCTAAAATAATTGATCTAGGGTCGATGCACTATGAATTGGGTAAGAAAGTATGGCTAGAAGAAGGAAGGATCATGCTTTCTCAAACCAAATATGATCTTGATGCATTGAGAAAATTTAATATGAGTGATTGTAAACCACCTAGTACACCATGTGAAGTAGGATTAAAATTGAGTGCTAACTTTACTCAAAAGAATGTGGATGTCAATTCTATGAGAATCAAAGCACTATCAAGCTAGAAAAAAGTCATGTATATCAAGCTAGATCCAAATATATAGAAATACATCATTACTTTATCCGTGAATTGTTTGAAAAGCAAGTGATGAAGTTTTTTTTTTTTGAAACAAAAGATCAAATTGTCAACATATTTACCAAAACATTACCTATAATAAAATTTATCAAAATTAAAATTTGTATGAAATCTTTAAATGTAGCAGCCATTCTACTATTATACAACAAGAAGAAATCAACAAGCTACTATGTAATTTATCTACTGACAATATAGAAATTTTTTTTTTTTATTTGTTGTTCTTTTACTTTTTCTATTTCAAAACATTTTATTTATTCAATAATCTATGTTGGTAGCATTCCCCTCATTAACATAAAGGTTTCCTATGATTGTGAATTTGTGAGGCATCAAATATTTTTTTACTCTCCCCTATGAAAGGAAGCAAACGTGTGAAACAATGCTTCCAACCCTAATCTATGTGGGAGAGGGTATAGATTCATACAAATCTTTAAACTATGACAATGAAAGAAACACTTTCAAATACATGCATAAAAGAATAATACCATAACACACATATTTATGTGGGGAAAACCTTTCCAGGTAAAAAACCCCCACACACCAAAAACTTAGTACTTTGTATTATCAATAACAAACAATTATAATACAATATTAGCACTAAGCTTCTCCAGGTGTTCACCAATCCTCAACAAAAACATAACGGTGTCTCAGGAAATTCTCAACTCTTTTCTGCTCAATACACTAAGGCATAGAATGTATTATACTGAACAGCAACCAGAGATAACTTCTAACATGAAATCTTCAAAGCAAAAAGTGTAAAGCTGAGTTAAAACCAATGCATAGAAGTGTTGACGGGATTGCTCACTTCATGCAAATCAAAACAGCACAGCAACTGGCGGATATATAACAACTACCACTCAAGTAGCAAGTCTGTATGAAAATAACTACACTATAACATGGACTATTAATTATTGATGATAGTTACAAACAATGCAACCACCTTCGTGAAAAAATCCACCGCTAACTGCATACATGCAAAATGCATTGCATGTTAAAATCTCCTTCATGCGATCAATAGTTTTACTCATCCACCGCTAGAAATAGATTGAGACACACTTATCTTAACATTCTCCCACTTGTCGAAGACCTGTCATGAGTCATTTGTAATCAACCGCTCAGGGTCCCAAGGCCCATGGAAACAACACACCATCTGAACTTATTTGTGCTTACTGGCTTCGTTAGTGCATCTACAACATTTCTCAAAGTTTCAACCTTCTCTAATATTTCCTTTCCATCTTCTACCATATCACAAACAAAATGAAATTGAACATCAATGTGCTTTGTTTTCGCATGGAAAGTGGGATTATTTGCTAAGAAAATGGCACTCTGACTGTCACAATAGATAGTAATCTATCCTGCATCAAAACCAATATCCAACCACAACCTCTTAAGCCAAATGGCTTCCTTGCAAGCATGAGTAGCTGTCATGTACTTTGCTTCTATCATGGACAAAGTGACTATAGCTTGCCGCTTACTCATCCAACTTATAGCACCACCATTCATCGTGAACACATATCCATTGGTGGATCTTTTTATTGTGAATGTCACCTGCCCAATCTAAATCCACATATCCACAAATACTTACAGAATGTTGAGAACCAATAGGATAACCATGATAACATAGGGAATACTTGGAAGTACCCCGCAAATATTTGAACACTCTCTTTACCATGTCCCAATGTACTTGTCTAGGATTAGCCATATACTAAATAAGGACTCCCACTGCTTGGGCAATGTATGGCCTTGTACAAACCATTGCATGCATCAGACTACCAACAACTCTTGCATATGGTACTCTAGTCAGATGTCCTCCATCTCAGTAGGATATTTTGGACAATCCTCCACAGAAAGCTTCATCCCCTACATCACTAGAATAGCTAACTACCTGCAAGCTGCCATGTTGGATCTCTCCAACACTTAATTCACATTGTTGCTCTAGCTTAACCAAAGGTTTTTGTTAGTTCTATCTATTTTGATCTCCATCCCCAGAATATACCTTGTTGCACTTAGATCCTTCATCTCGAACTGTGCTTACAACTTAGACTTCAGATCTGAAATCAAACTTATACCATTCCCAAAAAGAAACATATCATCTATGTATAATGCAATTATGAGAATGCGGCCATTATCAGATTTGTAATATACACAATGGTCAGATTTAGATCTCAGAAATCCTAAAGACAACACAAAGGTGTCAAATTTTTGGTACCACATTCTAGGAGACTGTTTAAGGCCATATAAAGACTTCTTCAACTTGTAAACTAGATTTTATTTACCTTTTACCATGAAATTATTTGGTTGTGACATATAGACCTCTTCCTCCAAATCACCATGAAGAAATGTTGTCTTCACATCCGGGTATGTGCAGGATCATGATGGGCCAAAAAGTGGTGATATTATGGGTATGCGTAGGGTATGTGGCTGATGAATTTTTTTTACCCAAAATTGATGAAACGAAAAGGGTTTTTAAAGGAGATTCTCAGCTTTCCACCAATATAAATTATGCTTTACTTTGAATTTAATAAATAATTATTATTCATTTTCTATTTGAATTACGACTAAAGTCCTTATCGATAGGCTGATTGAAAAACATCTATAGCTTTCAAACGGTATCACATTTTTTGAGTATGAAACATGCACCACATTCTATGCTTCACATATTATAGGATTAAAAAAAGAAAAATTAAATTTCATGAATTTTTGACCATGTTAAGGTGGTCAGACATAAGAGTTTTTATATTTTTTAAAAGCTATAATAAAAAATTCATAATTAATTATTTACATGGAAAATAATTACAAAAAAATATGCATCACATCCAGACATGAGTCCTCTACTTATATCTAAAATCTTATTAAAAAATATTATCATTTTATTGTGGTTAGGATGGTTAGACAGACACCTACTTCTTATTTTTTCCCTGAAATTTAAGTACTACTGCATTGAAATTTCAAATTTTCACCAAATAGATTTTTTTTTTTTAAAATAAACCTAGTAGTTTAGAAACTACATTCAATTTGCTACAGATTCTATTCTTACATATTTTTGAAATAATATAGATAACTTATTCAAATTTTTATGTCAAGTTTCCTAACTCTGATTTTTCTGATTTTTTTGCCACTTAAGGGCCTATTTTTTCCATAATGATCCTGCACATACCCATCCATCTGTTCCACTTCTAGATCATACAATGTTGCAAGTGATAACATGAACCAAATAGATGTCAACTTCGCATCAGGAGAGAATATCTCACCATAGTAAATTCCCTCCACCTGAGAATACCCCTTTGCAACCAACCATGCCTTGTCCTTTTCAACACTAACATCAAGACCACATTTCTTCTTGAACACCCATTTACATCCAACAATTTTTTGTCCTTTAGGCAAAGGTGCCAGATCCCATGTATTGTTTTTCTTCAAAGCAGCCATTTCTTCATCCACGGATTTCATCTAGGAATTTTCATCACTCATACCCATAGCCTCTCTAATAGTCCTAGGCTCATTAGTGTTAACAATCAAAGCAAAAACACAACTGGAATCCAACAATGAATAGCCAAATCTTTCTAGTGAATAATTAAACCTTTCTGGTGGTTTCCTATCACATGTGGACCTCCTGAATTGTTGAGGTTGAGGTTCTTATTCTTCATAACTTTCAAAGTTACTAGGGCTCTCCTCATTACTGAGTCCAACAGGAGTACATGGTTCACTTTTCATCATAGTAAGTAGACTTTGAACTACCTCCTTCTATACTTCTCTTTCTCTAGCTGCAGCTACTGTGGAAGGTTTCAACTCTTGAAATATTACACTTTTGCTATGGAGAACCTTCTCAGCCATTGGATCCCAAAGCTTGTACCCCTTCACACCAACACCATAGCCAATGAAGATACACTTAACTGTCTTGTTCTCCAACTTAGACCTCTTTACACTCAGAACATGAGCATAAGCTTCGCAACCAAAAACTTTGAGATATCTCATCAAAGGCTTCTTACCAAACCATGCCTCCATGGGTGTCTTTTCAGCAAGAGCTAATGTAGGAGATCTATTAATTAGATAACATGTAGTGACTATAGCTTTAGCCCAAAACTTCTTCTCAAGACCAACACCACTCAACATACTCCTAGCCCTCTCCATCAACATTTTATTCATCCTCTTTGCAAATCCATTTTGCTATGGGGTCTATGGAATTATCTTATCTCTCAATCTTGTGCTCCTTACATAACCTATTAAATTCTACCAAACAAAACTCACCACCATTTTTAGTCCTCAAACATTTAATCTTTCTATCAGTTTGATTTTCAACCAATGCCTTAAACTCCTTAAATTGATTATAGACTTCAGATTTACTCCTAAGGAAATTAAAAAATGTCCTTTTATTGTACAATCATCTATGAAAGACACAAAATATACATATTTCCTTAATGGAGGAACATTCACAGGACCAAACACATCTACATGAATATAGTTGTCCAAAACCCCAGAATACTTATGAGAACTGGAATAAAAAGAAACATGGTTTTGTTTACCATATACACAATGTTCGCAAAATTCAAACTCAAGATTACAATCATCAAGGCCTTCAACAAGGATTTTATTTTTTAGGGCTCTACGACCCTTCTCACCAATATGACCAAGTCTTTGGTGCCATAAAATTTTCTTCTCCATTGGAAGCTTCATCTCCAAAGCATTTTCAACCTTAGCTACCCAGAAAGCATGACCATTAGATGTACAAACAATAGACTTCTTCATTGCTTCATCTGATGGTGAGGATAAAGAATCCAAAAGCCTTTTCTTTGGAATATCAGAAGAACTATTGCACTAAATAGTGCATGCATCCAACTTGTACAGAGTGTTGATCTGAACACCCTTAGCCAACACCATAGATCCTCTTGTCATATTACATCCTCCATTCAAGAAAACAACCTACACACCCACATTAATCAACTTACTCATAGAAAAAAGGTTTTGTGTCAAACCTGGGATATGTAGCACACCATCAATCCCCTTCACTCTACCACCAGGGAATCTAATCTTGATTCTTCCATGGCCAACAATCTTCAAATGAGAGTCATCACCCAGATACACCTTCCCACCATCATACTCTTCATACTTTGAGAACCAAACCCTATGTGAGGTCATGTGGAAAGAAGCACTCGAGTCTATTAATCACACATCTTCTAATGCATGTGTTTCCAAGGTTGTGAAAAAAGCATATGCTTCATCCTGAGAGGATTTATCAGAGTCAAAATTAGAGAAGTTATTTTTACCTTTCTTTTTCTTCTCTGTCTTACAATCTTTACATAAATGACTAGATTTGTTGCAATTCCAACATTTTTTCTTGGACTTTCCAGCAGACTTAGATCTCCCCAAATATTTTGATCTTGACTTCTTGTCCTTTTTATTCCCTTTCTCTTTAGGTCTACACGAATAGCAAGGGCTTCTTTAGCCATCTTAGAATATTTCCCATGCATCTCTTCAAACAATAGCAATGGAACCACATCATCCATTTTGAAACTAGTGGTGGTACTTCCAATAGCCATAACCAGGTGATCCCATGAGTCTGGAAAAGAACATAACTTGTTTACCAAGGATTTAGAATAATAAACATCTCCAAGCTTCTTCCAAAGAGATTTTGCACTCTTCTCTTCATGGACATTCAGGAGCACTGAATCGACAAAAAAAAAGTCTAACCAAACCCTTGGCTTTTCGATCCTTTAGATCTTGATCAGTACAAAAAACCCATTACCCAGCAACAGGAAAAAAACTAGCTAGGCTTTGATACCAACTGAAAGGAAGAAAAGGTACAAAACAACACTTCCAACACTAATCTATGTGGAAGAGATAGTGCAGATTCATACAAATCTTTAAACTATTACAATGAAAGAAACACATTCAAACACACACATAAAAGAATAATACCATAACGCACATATTTATGTGGGGAAAACCTTTCTAGGAAAAAACCCCACACACAAAAACCACAATACTTTGTATTATTAGTAACAAACAATTACAATACAATATCATCTCACTAAGCTTCTCCAAGCGTTCACCAATCCTCAACAAAAACATAACGGTGTCTTAGGAAATTCTCAACTCTTTTCTGCTCAATACACTAAGGCATAGAATGTGTTATAATCAACAACAATCAAAGATAACTTCTAACATGCAATATTTGAAGCAAATTCAAAGTGTTAAGCTGAGTTAAAACCAATGCATAGAAGCGTTGATAGGACTGTTTAATTCATGCGAATCAAAATAATGCAACAACTAGGAGAGATATAATGGTGTAGGAGGGTGAAGCCACAATAGTGGTTTACAATTTGATGGAGGAAGGAAAACTGAGAAAAAATGGCCCCATGGCAAAAGAACTGGTTCTAGGGGTTTGAATGAACCTACAAGTTTGACCGAACCAAAAAGGGGTTTGACTGAACTCAGGTTCAAGCAAACCCATTAATTACTAGGCCCACATTTCCCACCCAAGAAACAAAAGGAAAATGCATATTGAAGGGGGTTTGAATGAGCCCTGGTTCGAGCAAACCCCCCTTATTCCTCATTCTCCCCCTAAAACACAAAAAAAAACCTAAATTTTTACGCTTCAAAGCTCAAGTTGACGATGAAAATGGAGGAGTTTTCACAAACCCAATTGGAATCAGGTAGTCCTTGGAACAAGCTATCCAACGAATATAATTTTAATATGTTTTGGTTTTATTATGTATTTATTTTTTTAGTTTTATTAAACATAGGTTTTTCATCGAAAATGAAGGTCTATGTTCTACATATGTGGAAAAATAGCAGATTATCAAAAAAAAAATTGAAAAATATGAGTGCACCAGATATTGAAGTCCTTGATCTAACAAAAAAAAAATGAGTTTAGATATATACAAAAAGGTTACGCATTATACGGCCACGCTATGTCTGAATTGTAATTGGTTTGACTTGAAACTTGATTAAAGAAAAATATTCAATAAAAAACTATCTAACCAAGTGGAAGCACTAAATATCAGAGTTACGAATCTAAATTCGAAAGAATTAGAATTTTATCCTTCATGGAAAAAAATTTATATGTTATACGGTGTGCGTCACTTTTTAAAAATTTTGTTTTCTAAAAAAAACCAGTTTTCGTGGGAGATGGAAAGAGAAGTGCAATCTGATTCCAAATATTTTGAAAAAAATATTTTTAGAATCAACAAACAAAATGTGACGAGACTATAGTTTACATCATCTTCAAATTCCTTATGGTTTAGCCGCTATAGGTGCCCGAATGTGAAGATTTAGTTAAAAAATAATAATTTTAGTGTCCAGTTTAGCCAAAAATTGTAAACCACTATTGTGGGATCACCCAGGAGAACCTAAACCCTTAAATGCACATTTGATCAATTGATGATTTGAAGTTAGTTTCAAAAGTAGGTGGTTGGAGTAATATGAGTTATTTTTCACTAAATAAGGTATTGTGGGACCATTCTATATGTAATAAGTTGATTTAGAGTCATTTAGTGTTGATAGGTTGGTAGTTTTGCAATCTTGCACAAATTGGTAAAAATTGTCAAAAATTGTCAAAATTGTCTTCATAGCCTTGATGGCAAAAACCATGAATATGTAATTTTTTATGAAATATTGGAGTTTTAAGGTTGTAATAAGGCTATTATAAAGCCACTTGAGTGATTTTGAGTCATTAGGATCCATTTTGCAAAAGTTGCACAAAAAATGCAAATGTTGTCAAAAAGTGTCAAAAATGCAACTTTTAGGAAATTTGAAGGGTCAAGAGAAGTTGAAAAGTAGTTATGAACATTTGAAAGGTTATTTTGGGTTGAGATATGTATAAAAATCCTCTCCATGGCTCGAATGAAGGTTTTTGAATATTTTAGTGGGAAATTCAATACAAAAACAATGCTATTTCTTGCATTTTTCTAGTTTTTTCAATATTTCTTCAATTTGTATGGCCTATAAAGCCTGAGTTATGCTTTGAAATCAATTGGAAATTGTGGTATTCTGAGTTATATTTCAAATGAACCTATTCTGAAGGTCTAACATTGAGTTTGGAGTGAGTTCTCATCATTTTATTGCTACTACCATCTTATTTTCACAGTTTTTGGTGTTGAGAGTCATCTAAAATGGCCAAATGACCCATTCCACTTTCTGTACTTGTTGTGACTCATGGAATGGGTCCAAAATACTGTAAAATAGGTGCTTGGATGGTCTGGTAGGAAGGGATAGCATTTTGTGTGAATTGGAGTGATGCCCTACGGTAAAAAGTGCATTTTTCCTTATGAAAATGATGGGTTAAATAAGGGTTTTGATTAAGTGTTGATGGAACTATTCATGTGAGTGCTTTCTTGGTTTTTTCAGGTTGAATTTGAGGTGTTGGAAATTTTGGTTTGGTCTGGAAAGGCCAGGAGTCATCATTTTCAATAAACCCTATGGTATTTGCATGAAAATTGAGGGTTTCTTGGATCAGCAGCCTAGAAGGCTTAAATCTTTAAATTGGTCAGGGATTTTGGTGTTTTGTAACACTTTAATGAATTTTCAAAGATTTTGAGTGAAAAAAATATATTTTAGGAAGTACTTCCTTTGTTAAATAGGGTTAATTGGGTGCCTAAAATAGGGGTAGTTGATTGGTTTTCAAAATTGTTACAAAGAACCTTTGTGAGATGTTTTGAGATATTGTTTAGGGATCTATACTAAAGCTTGATTGATTCTTTGATGGCCTTATATGGCCTTCATGATATTTTGTGTAAAGTTGAGTTTGGAGGGTTACAAGCCTGTTGATGTTGTTTTGGTCAGTTTGAGAAGAATAATGTTCAAGGGCAGATTTCGAGTTTTTGATTGATCAAATTGAGTTGGATATTGAGTTTCTCCACCTTTTATTGCATCAAAGTGGCATCAGAGCTTCGGGAAAAAGATCTTTCGTTGGTGACTTGATTGAGTTTTGTAGGTTTGAAGAAGAAGGTGAAGAGTCAAGGTTGAAAGGATGCCCCCAAAAGGAGAGAAGTAAATGAAGAGAGTGAAACATAAGAAGATGAATAATATGAGGATGTTAATGAAGAACTAGAACCTGAAGATCAAAGAATGGTGAAGATGCTCAAATCAATGAAAGGTGAATCAATAAAAGTGAAAGTTGATCTTCCTATTTATGGTGGTAATTTAAATGAAAAGGAATTACCTGATTGGATTGCTACTATGGATAATTACTTTGAAAGTGAGGATATTTCAAAAGAACAGATGGTGAAGGTAGCAAAAAAAAAGCTAAACGGACATGCTCTTCTATGGTGGGACTATGAGCAAGCAGAGAGGAGAAAACAAGGAAATCAAGGATCACAAGTCATGGGACAAGATGGTCAAAAAGTTGAAGGGTAAGTTTCTTCCAAAAGACTATGAAGTTCAAT
This sequence comes from Sequoia sempervirens, assembly GCA_007258455.2. Classification (NCBI taxonomy): domain Eukaryota; kingdom Viridiplantae; phylum Streptophyta; class Pinopsida; order Cupressales; family Cupressaceae; genus Sequoia; species Sequoia sempervirens. The sequence goes on from VDFB02000013.1 coordinate 179,546,279, forward strand.
TGTATAAAAAGTTGCAAGGTATGAAACAAAAGTATCTAGATGTCAAGTCTTACACTGATGAATTTTATAAACTAAGCATAAGGTCTACAAGGGATGAAGATGAGGGTGAAAAGGTGGCTAGATATCTAGGAGATTTGAGGTTTAATATTCAAGATGAACTTGTTGTTGCTAACCCAAAATCTGTGGAAGAATGTTTTCAATTAGTAATCAGGGTGGAGGAAAAGCTTAAAAGGAGACAAGAGAAATCAATGAGAGGAAGAGATGGTACTAGTGCAAGAGGAAGAGGAGAAATTTCTACACCAAAGCAGCCAAGTCAAGAACAAGAAGGATCAAATAAGAGTAAGGAACAATAGAGGTGGTTTTAGAGGTAGAGGAAGGTTTAGTGTTGGTAGAAGTTCTAATGATTTTGTAGGGAGATGTTATACATGCAATGAATATGGTCATCCATCTTGGAAATGTCCTAAAAAGGTTGGTAGTTCATCAAATAGTGAAAAAAGGATTGATAGGAGAGCACAATTGGTTCAACAAGAGGAGTGTGAAAGAAATCATTCAACAAATTTAAGAGTTTCTCCTAAAATAGGGGAAATGTTGATGATGATAAAGACAGTGTTGAAGGCAGCAAAAGAGGTAGAACCATTGCAAAGAAGGAGCCTCTTCAAGACTACTTGTAAATGCAAGAACAAGGTATGGGGTGATCCCACAATAGTGGTTTACAATTTTTGGCCAAATTGGACACTAAAATTATTTTTTTAACTAAATCTTCACATTTGGGCACCTATAGCGGCTAAATCGTGGGGAATTTGAAGATGATACAAACTAGAGTCTCGTCACATTTTGTTTGTAGATTCTAAAAATGTTTGTTTCAAAAAATTTGGAATCAAATTACACTTCTTTTTCCATCTCCCACAAAAACAAGTTTTTAGAAAACAACATTTTAAAAAGTGACGACACCATATAATGCATAACTTTTTTTCCATGAAGGATAAAATTTTAATTCTTTCAATTTAGATTCAACTCCGATATCTAGTGCTTCCACTTTTGATAGTTTTTATTGAATATTTTTCTTTAATCAAGTTTCAAAGTCAAACCAATTACAATTCAGATATAGTGTGACCGATAATGCAACTTTTTGTATTTATCAAAATTCAATTTTTTTTGTTAGATCAAGGACTTCAATATCTGGTGCACTCATATTTTTCAAAAAAATTGATAATATTTATTTTTCCACATGTGAGATGAGACCTTCATTTTCGATGAAAACCTATGTTTAATAAAACTAAAAAAAACATAATAAAACCAAAACATATTAAAATTATATTCGTTGGATAGCTTGTTTTGAGGGCTACCTGATTCCAGTTGGGTTTGTGAAGACTCCTCCATTTTCATTCTCAACCTAAGCTTTGAAGTGTAAAAATTTAGGTTTTTTTGTGTTTCAAGGGGAGATTGAGGAATAAGGGGGGTTCGTATGAACCCCCTTCAATATGCATTTTTCTTTCTTTTTTGGGCGGGAAATGTGGGCCCAATAATTAATGGGTTCGCTCAAACTCAAGTTCGGTCGAACCCCTTTTCAGTTCAGTCAAACTTGTAGGTTCATTCAAACCTCTAAAACCAATTTTTTTGCCATAGGGTCATTTTTTCTCAGTTTTCCTTCCTCCATCAAATTGTAAACCACTATTGTGGCTTCACCCTATGTAGAGTTGTCATTGATTCTGGCTCAACTAAAAACATGGTGTCTAGTGAGATGGTGAGTAAGTTGAATTTGAAAAATATTCCTCATGAGTTGTCTTATAAAGTGTCATGGTTAAGTGATGAACAACCTTTGTTAGTGAATGAAAGAGTAGTTGTTGATTTTTAGATTGGGGGTTATAAAGATCAGGTAGTTTGTGATATTCTTCCTATGGATTGTTGTCATTTACTCCTAGGGTAGGCCCTAGCAATATGATAGGCATGCATTGTATGTTGGAAGAGAGAACACCTATACCATATAGAAGGATGGTTGCAAGTTTGTTTTAACTCCTTTGGCAGAAAATGATAAAGGTAAGGCAAAAGTCATTATTTGTGGGTAGAAAGAATTTGTAAATGTTGTAAATGAAGACACAAAGGTGATTTCTACAAACAGTTCGAGGTCTGAAAAATACTTTGGTAGCAAATGCTTTGTTTGGATCAAGAGTAAAGGATGAATTGATAGTTGATTGGCATGGTAATGTCTTGGTTGGTACAATAGTGTGTCCCTTGGTGAAGAATAAGGTTAATGAACAAAGTGGAAATGTAGGTATAGTGGTACAATTTGCTGACAAAACAAGAAGTCTAATGACAATAAGGAAAGGACAGATTGAACAAGATAATAAAGATATTCTTCTCAAACTGAACAGAACAACATCAATAGGCTTGTAACCCTCCAAACTCAACTTTACACAAAATCTCAGGAAGAAGGCCATACAAGGCCATCAAAGCATCAATCAAGCTTTAGCATAGATCCCTAAACAATATCTCAAAAGATCTCACAAAGGTTCTTTGCAACAATTTTGAAAACCAATCAACTACCCTTATTTTAGGCACCCAATTAGCCCTATTTAACAAAGGAAGTACTTCCTAAACTCCTTTTTTTCACTCAAACTCTTTGTAAATTCATTAAATGTGTTAAAAAACACCAAAATCCTTGAACAATTTAAATATTTAAGCCTTCTAGGCTGCTAATCCAAGAAACCCTCAATTTTCTTGCAAATACCATAGGGTTTATTGAAAATGATGACTCCCAGCCTTTCCAGAATTCAACCTACACAAACTCAAAAATCACTCACATGAACAGTTCCATCAACATTTCATCAAAACCCTTCTTTAACCCATCATTTTCATAAGGAAAAATGTACTTTTTACCCTAGGGCATCACAGAAATTCACACAAAATGATATCCCTACCTACCTTACCATGCAAGAACCTATATTACAGTATTTTGGACCCATTCCATGAGTCACAACAAGTACAAAAAGTGGAATGGGTCATTTGGTAATTTTATTTAGATGACTCTCAACACCAAAAACTGTGAAAATAAGAAGGTAGAAGTAATAAAATGATGAGAACTCACTCCAAACTCAATGTTAGACCTTCAAAATAGGTTCATTTGAAAGATAACTTAGACTACCACACTTTCCAGTTGATTTCAAATCATAACTCGACCTGTATAGGCCATACAAATTGAAAAAATATTGAAAAAACTAGAAAAATGCAAGAAATGGTGTTGTTTTTGTATTAAATTTCGCACTACAATCTTCAACAACCTTCATTCGATCAATGGAGAGGATTTTTATACATATATCAACCCAAACTAACCTTCCAAATGCTTATAACTACTTTTCAACTTCTCTTGACCCTTCAAATCCCCTAAAAGTTGCATTTTTGCCACTTTTTGACAACATTTGCATTTTTTGTGCAACTTTTGCAAAATGGACCTTAATGACTCAAAATCACTCAAGTGGCTTTGTAATAGCCTTATTACAACATTAAAATTCCAATATTATATAAAAATTTACACATTCATTATTTTTTCCACCAAGGCTACAAAGACAATTTTGACAATTTTTACCAATTTGTGCAAGATTGCAAAACTACCAACCTATCAACACTAAATGACTCTAAATCAACTTATTACATATATAATGGTCCCACAAGACCTTATTTAGTGTGAAATTACTCATATTACTCCAACCACCTAGTTCCACCAACTTCAAATCATCAAATGATCAAATGTGCATTTAAGGGTTTAGGTGCTCCTGAACCATACAACCCCACTGAAAAAAACTCACGCCACATGAGTTGTGTCTTGTACCAACTTCTCCAAGCTTCAATCATATATCTTTGTTCTGCAATCACCTTCCACTGGTCTACATACTGAATTCTTTCAATCTGCCCTTCACCATTGACATCATTTGCACATGAACTTGTCTTCATCTTTGCTTTCAGACTTGATAATGGTCTAGATGACTTGCTCCTTGATCAAAACCTGGTTGCTTTCCTCCATTTATACCTGTAAACAAAAAATTAGTAGCAATTCCTTGAACTAATCTCCCTTTTGTCTCACTTTCATGCTTGCAACTTTTTACCATGGTGAGTTCTTCTCAATCAATCTTATTTGCATCACTGATTCAGGTATATGGTTTTTATATCGAGTAAATATATAATTTTCTAGATATATATGTAGATATATGTTCTAGTTTATGTTTGTTTGCTAGCAATTATATATTAATTTTGTCATTTTTTGTCTTCTTATAAAGTATGTGCACATCCACGTCTATGGATCCGAGACCAAGATAATATGGTAGGACTCTTAAGCATCCTAAGGGACTATCATTTTTTGAACATATGTCAACCAAAGAGAGAATGCTTGAGGTAATGATGAATTGAACTTGACTTTAATTTATAGTCTAGTATAATGATTAGATGTTGCTTTGAAAGTTATAAAAAATATTAGATAAGTTTCTATTTAATAGTCTAAGTTATTTACCATTGAGAGCTACTTAATCTAATTTATGGTTCAAATTGTTATTGTGCAAACATCTTCTCATCCATTAGGTGGTGTGAAGAGGCTAAATTTTGGTGATCCACCATAAGATTAGTATTTTCTTCACATGGCATAGCCATTTGAGATATACATTATATATAGAGACCATGAGATGGCATATGCCACATTTTATAAATATTGTTTTGAGTTGGCATATATGCCAAATTTGTATATGTACATACATAATTACTCTACACTTTTATATATAAAAATTAATATTTGACATATTTTGTTCATTGTGTGCATGGTTTCCTATTTTAAAACTTAAAATTTGAATTTCTAATCACTTTATAATGGTTGAGCTATGATGGATAGCATATTATATCTATTGATTTCTTTCAATCTTGTACTTTAATAGTTTATGAATTACATATCATTTTCACTCATGTTATAATACTATTAAATTTGATTGCCTTGGGAAACTTCCCCAAATTTGATCCTTTTATTGTTAGTCTCTATAGTTGCAACATCATTTACCCTTTGATTCTTTGATCCATTAACATCCTTAGTTTGTATAGTTTCATTTTGATATTTATCCTTTCAATAAAGTTAGATTTCCCCTTTAGCAATGATAGATATTTTAAATTTTGAATTTTCCTTTTGAAATTAGTGCAGTAAAATAAATGACATGGAATGAAAATTTTGGCATAATTCAACACGAATAAATTAGAAATAGAGCATACCATGCTTCGTTTATAATTCATTAGCAAATCACTCATTTTCATCAAGAAAGATTCAAAATATTGTTATATAAAAGTAGTCCACAATAATCTTAGTCCATATTTCACTATCCCAATTTAATCCAACTCAAACCTTAATCCATTCTTAAACCATTAAATCAAGCCTAAATATCCCATTAATACCAAATTAAATCAATCTAAACCTTTAACAAAGACACCAAAAATATAATCCCTATGATGATGGTTATGGTTTTCACAAAGACTACTAGTTATGTATGAACCCCATGAACTAAAATAGAAGGAAAACTACTAGTTCCTCCACTATACTCAAGGAACTTGTTAAAAGAAACATCTGCATTATGTAATAAAAAAGACACTACCAAAGCTGATCAAAAAGATGTTGCAAAGCTACATAAAAGTATTCAAGACATTGAAAACTCTATCCAAGAAATGGATGTTGTTGTCCTAAGGGCTAATGAGGGAGCAGCTGCTCCAAAGCTTAAGGTAAATGATATGAAAAAAAAGGTCATAAGATCGTGAAAATGAGTAAAATATTATTTTTTTCCTATGGGCTAATGAGAGAGTTGTAATCTAAAATAAAAGTCCAAAATTTTCACCATTGCTTGACTATTAAGTACGTGCCAACATGAACCAATGTAGGAATGTGTGAGTGATTTTGATGTGAAAATATATACATGTGGCATTCATGAACTTACATAAGTAGGTGCATATGCAAAATATTTGTTATCTTATGCATCTTTTCATCATAATCATCACTAATTGCATTCGTTTGACACACTTGATGGTGATTACACATATATTTGATTTTTTTCAAAATACACATGACATTTATAATCATCATAACACAACATATATTCTACCATCAATAAAACCAATAATTCTCGTATATCATATTTTTCAGGTCCTCATGTACAAATACATCTTATATCATTTTTTAACCATCATAATCATCAATACAACTAATAATACCATATAATTTTATCAATTTCCTCATGTACAAATACATAGATGCTTTTTGCTATCAACATATCAAAGATACACAACTAATATGTGCCCCTAGTATCCTCGCTTCATAATGAACATCTCAAATATTTACTACTCTCATAGACACCTGCATTGCAATATTACAAAAACTATTAAAAAATAGAAAAACCACTCTGTAAAAGTAATTGAATAATGAAAGCAACATGAACTTCAATGTTGGGTACATTGCCATCAAGCCTCATGTCCTACTCAAATCTTGTGTTGAGAAATTCCTACATATAAATATTAGAAATGTATGGATTATAAACAACATGAACAATAAAGTCAACTGATCATTCTTTGAAATAAAATGCAAAACTATAAATCAAGAGATTAAAGTATATGAAGAAGATACCTCCTTATGAATTACATTGAATGTGTCCTCCATGTTGAAGCAAAATGATATAAAAAAAAAATTAATGACTTTTTGATGAAATAGTATTGTCCACCAAAATGACCTACATTTGTTATGAATTGTTAAGAAACATTTAAACTCAAATCTACTACTAACTCAACAATGGTTAAAATTAAATATAAATATTGGAAAATGCAAAAATTGTAAAAAAATTAGTAATTTTGACAAATGGGTAGCATGGACATGTCAAGGTAGGCAGGTAAATTCTAGGGAATATCTCTTTTCATTGCCCAAGTCAACTGATTTGTAAGACCCTGCTTCACATGTGATTAGTACAACACTAATTTGTTTCAAGCTTCCCTAGATAGATGGTAAGATTTATTACATATGATAAATAGTGTGATTGTGTAAAAATATTCTTACATTTCATTCTGACATTTTCTTTAATTGTCACTGCCATGAAGGTGTTAGGCACTCATAAATTATGGAATGTGAATTGAAATTTTAAATGAAATTGTTGCATAGTTAAATCTTAGGAAATTAAAGCTTGCAAATTAATGTTGTGCATGATTGTTCGTACTATTGCATTGGTAATGTGTAGGAAAGTAAGGGTACCAATACATTGAGAGCTAATCAAAAGACATCATATTGTGGATACAAATTTGAGCATTTTGGGGCTTAAAAATGAATAAAGATAATATGGTAAATTACTTTGGTGAGGGTTGATATTGAAAGGGTATTTGATTTTGGGTTATGTGGGTGTAAGTGGGGCTAAGGGTTAGGAACCCTTATCCAAGTATGAAACTTGGATGGAACCTTAAATGGGTCTTCGAAGAGGGTTGTTGGTCAATTTCCTTGGTTGAGATGCAAAAATAAACCCCCTAGGGTCTACACCATAGTGGTAGGGGTCAAGTGGGCATGTAATAGGGCCCAAGGACATGATTTGACTCTTGAAATGTCCTCATAATGAGGAGTGACGAATTTTGAAAAGAGGATGGGGGTTGTCCAAGTGCATGTTTTGCATGTTTTCTTCTTTAACTCTCATTGATGGAGGTAGGTACACTCCACACCTCCCCATCCGATGGTTGCAAATTGAACTTCTATATATTTTTTAGAGGAGGAAGGAGTGGGGTGTTACCCACTTCTCCTTTTGGAGAACTTTGGTGAAGATGTTAGGAAGAGTGTGGAGAGGAGACAAGGAGTTTTGTTGGAGAGGAGAGAAGAATAAAAGAGTTAAATTTCAGCACCTCAAGCAAAGAGATAAGTCTTTTTCTCTACTCCTATTTTTTCCTTGTTTAAATGGTGTGGTACAAGAGGGTGGCATGTTGTATAATCCATTGCTGAAAATGGCAAGTATAAAACCTGCATGCATGTAATTCTAAGTTATGTTTTCCTTTGTAAGATTTGAGAAGGCTCCATTATATCATCTTGGGGCCAAAATCATTCCTTGCTCAGGGGTATGGCTAGAGCCCATGAGGCTCCATGACGCCATTACAGTAGGGTGGAGAGCAAGCCTTAATCAGTTGTGTTCCTTCATTGTATTTCATAAATTCAATTGTAACATGGGAAAAAGCTAGTATTTTTTTGTAACATAGAAGAGATTGGAAAAGAGAAAGCTTGTGTTCGTTGACATGCTATTGTTTCTTTTCTATGTATTGTTTATAATATGAAGGAAAAATAAATTAAGGGAGAAATTTGTATTTTATTGTAATTGAGAAGGTAAAATACTCTACACACTTGTAGTAAAGATAAGTGTGGAATAGAGAGATATTTTCTAGTTGTTATTCGAAGAAAATGTTGTGTAAATTGGTTTATATTATCCTTTACATTTGAATAAAACAAAAGCATGTTTATTGAGTTGCAAGAAAGAGTATTAAGAATCAAAATGTACTAAACTAGTCATTTGTAAGGGAGAAAACATACCTTTAGGGGGATCCTTAGTCAACATGATCATTTACCTCCTTTGTTTCATTTTATTTGTAGTTAGATATTATGTGTTTATATCTAAGGAAGTGTTCAAGATAAATAGAAGTTTACATTTGGTATGTCAAATAGTAATCCTCTTTACATGCTTAAAATGTAAACCTGCATATTGGTGCACAATCATAAATGAGTTTATCCATATACTGATAAATTAAAATAAATAAACTACTTTTTGATTTGCACATTAAATTGTAGATGCGGTAGGCACATACAAATTCCTTTATACACAAGCCTGTGTTAGTTTAAAGTGTTTGAAAATAAAAATATAGGGTGACAGTTTAGGAGTCAAAGAATATTAATATTGTAGGCCTAGGACTCATTCGTATGTGGGAAAAAAAATTAGTTACTCTTGCTTATAAGCAAGAGTATATGCATATATTCATCCTCGGACCTCCAAATGCCAAGATTAAAATACAGCCTATGCACCATGGTTAAAGTAGCCTGCAACAATAATCAAGACAAAATAGATAAATTAAAAACAAAGGAGAATATTGCCTATTGTACAACCATAAATAGCTCAAACAATATATTATACCTCTGTACATTTCTTGTTGTTTGATTTCTATGAGACATGGAGTGCGCTTAGAACACCCAATGGCTATGTCAACATTGAAGTTTATTTTAGAATCTCACGCGCATTATCGGGCTTTGGATTTGGTTGCAGTATTTTAGCTACTCCTTCTACCCCTTCGATAGCCTTCTCCTCGCAATGGGTGTCGGTCATACTGTTGTGCAACCATTTTTGGCATAAAATGGAACTGCCTGAGAACTATTTTTTTATCTATCTCATTTTCTTCACTTAGAGCTAATGCACTCGTAGTAAAACTTGCATAAGAGTTAAAAGGAAAAAAAAATAGCTTAAGTGTGTATTGTTTTAACCAACACCTTAACATCATCATGTAACAAAAAATAAAAATAAAAAGTTATGTTTATAGCCATGTATTAACTTTCTCCTTTTGGTATGTGCACTCCAATCACAAGTTGAGTATTTCATTCTAATATGCTCTTCACCTTAATTGCTAGCAGCCACTTTTGGGTTGGAGAAACATGTGGCGTAATGAAGAGAGTCCATTCGTAGCTTCTGAGAGGCGTTGAAGTAGATGGAAACCAACTTCCCTATGCACAGAGTAATGGTAGTCGTAGGCTGTGCAGGAACCCAGTTGCAATAAAATCATATGTTGGAGTTTTATTTATTTATGGTTGTCACATGTACTTTCATGTTATTATTATGCATCAATAAATGGTGTAACTCTCAATGGGAATAAGTAATAAATTTCTTGTTATAAAATACTCTCAATTTACCCATAGGCTGAAGTAATTACTTGTCTAAATCAATTGATTTTATAAACTCTATTTTTGTATTTCTTCACATGCAATCCGTAGCATTGAATACTCTAGGATTTTTCCCGTTAATGTCTATTTAATCAAACTATTGCTATAATTAATGGTTATGCCTGTATTGAAATTTTGTAGATGGAGTTGTAGTACTAGGGGAGAGGACCCAGTAGTTGTGCACCCTAACTTTGTGCTTCTAATTATCCTACGTGGAAATTTCAAATCACTCCCAATTTTTTACAGCAACGTACTTGGCAAGTCCTCTGCTTATAACTAAGGTTTCAAGGCCACATCATCAAATATGATGCCACATCAGCATGCTTTTTTTCAAGGTTTCCAAAAAGGCCCAAAAAAAAAAGTGAGACCAATACTTGTGAATTCAGAGCATGTTTTATTGAGCGTTGATGTGGAATCACATGATTGGCTGCTTTTTAGATCAAATGAATACATTTTGTTTAATTATGGGTAGTTATCATCAATACTAACAACTTTAAAGTCACAACCATTGGTCCAATATTGATAAAAATATTGGGCATTATATAAACAACTACTATCACAACTATTGAAACATGCTCAGGTATTGGGTCCTCTCCCATAGTGTGTCACTTTAGTAGCTAGTTATCAGTGTAGAAGTTGTAAGAGTAATATTAACTAAGGAAATAATAATTTATCTAATCATCCTCGATTTTTGGTGTCATTCCAACTTAAAGTAAGTTAACTCATTAGTTTTTAATTTGCTGCCAGCAATCAATATTAGCATGAGAAATGAATTATGCTTGTTGCTATTATCCTCTAGATTTAATAATTTATTTATAAGCTCAGATGAAACATAAATTAATGTTGCAATAGTTAAAACTATATGCTTTTCCAAAATGCTTGATATTTAATAATAGTCTAGGTAACAAATACTCCTTCCCAAAAAAAATTGCTCCCATGTTATAGGATTGCTACGATGTTAAAAATAATAATAATAATAATAATAAAAGAAACAAAACTACATTGTTGGCCCTCTAGTATAGAAAGTTTTTTAACATCTTCAGCCTATAGTAATTGCAATGGTCAAGTAAATACTAATGCTTACAGTTAGCTCTGACACCAGCCGTATCATCGTTAATAATTAAGGTAGTAAAAATATTCAAAAGATTATTATGAGATATATATTACAATCTAAACAAATCATGTTAATCAGGATATACATATCGTTAGATATTAACTTTACTTTCAAATAAATTATTAATATTCTTTTTTATGGATACTATTAACTTTACTTTCCAAATAAATTATTAATATTCTTTTTTGATTGCATCCCGCCACTAGGACAGTCTAGAAAGTTTGAGAACAAAAAAAAAATCAAACCCAAGGGTAAATCCTTTCCCATTGAGGGCTCCACATTTTCTTCCATGATTTTTTTATCTTTTAAAGAATAATAATAAAAGAAGAAGAAATGTTTTGTACTTTCCCGTGAAGGAAGGAAATTATTTTAGCTTAAAAATATTTTAAAAGAGAGGCAAGGGAGGAATAAGAATTAGGAGAAGTAGATTTTCTTTCTTAAAAAAAGAAAGAAGCTTATTTTATTTATTTATTTATGTTATTCTTTCTTATAGTAAATAAATTAATATATATGAGTAAATATAGTCAATAATTATATAGTATTCACAATATCAAGACACAATAACCCGACCACAATAACCCCGTCATAATAACTCAAGGATAAAATAACCGAGGGTCATAATAACCCATGGACAGAATAACCCATGTAATTTATAAATTTTTTTTCCTTTCTCTATATTTTTACGGGGATATTTTGTCCATGGGTTATTTTGATCACGAGTTATTTTGGCTTGGGTTATTATGACCCTATGTTATTTTGTCCTTGGGTTATTGTGACCAGGTTATTTTGTCTAGGGTTATTTTGGCTGGGTTATTATGTCATGTAACCAGTATTCACTATTCATATAACTAATCATATATATTTAAATATTGATATAAAGAAAATGAATCAATAAATAATTAACTAGATAAATATATCATATAAACAAAATGATGGTAAATATAATTGCAAATAAATAAATATGAATATGGGAGTATGTGGGTAATTAGGTAAAAGAAAAATAATTATGGATACTAGTACATAAATATATACACATATATATATACTTCTTAAAGTGAAGGTCTTTCAGATCAATTTATTTGCTTATATCTATTTTGTAAATGAGTAAGTGATTACTCTCCCTTGCATCGAGCTTGTCAATCTAGAGGTTTTTAATAGTAAAGAAAAAATTAAAAAATGGATGTTCTTAAGGGCAAGCATGAATCAAGTGGTTAATGTCTTTTATATTTCGAAAAAAAATTAGTCGTGTTTTTGTCCTAATGTAAATTTTGGGCATTACAACATCGTTGGTAAACTTTTCTTTGAAAAATATATATTCTACATCTATAAAATAATGATAATAGTAATGGCAATACAAAAATCTATTGTAAGTTAGAGCATGAATTGAATAACCATAATAACTATAGTAATGTCATTGCAACTTAATGCTAAAGTCATCACCAATCACTTAATGATTGACGCTACCCTAGTAGAAGTGTTAGCATAGAGGGTGGTGCTAGTAGTATATAAAGGAGGTGGTAGTTAACGAATCTATTCCTTTTTATTTAAACACAAAAACTTGGGAGGTTGTACTTGACTATCATCACAAACCTAAATAAAAGGAAAGTCTGAGGGAAGATTATAACCAAAAGCTAAATACATATGTAGGCATATAAGGACAATGGTTACCAAAGAAAATGATGGAATCATCTCAAGTATTAATAATGGAATAATAAAATGTTATAAAATATATAATATATGTGAATATAAATGATGATAATTATATTGGGGAAGGGTGTATGGAGCTAGGTGGTAATGATCTTTGATACTAACCTCATATATATTAAATCAATCACGTGTGTTTACTCTATCATTTGTGTGGAATTTTAGGGGGTACGTCTTTACTTGGTAATAAAATAAGCCTTCCTAACACTAATGTTATGCTTGCATTTCATGTAATTCAAGTGATGCAATACTCATGCTAGGTAAAGTATAATTATGATAGATATAGGAGACGTCACTCTAATAGAGTCTTCTTGGCTAAATGGTCTTACGAGTCAATCAAAAAATGTATATTGATGCTATAAGCCATAATGGTTGTGCTAGGATAATAATGTTATCTAGTCAAAACATAGGGATGTGGTATTTTCTAATATTCAAAGAGAAATATTAAAGGAGCATACTATTGTACACAGCAATGTTATTGGTAATATCTACATAATGTTGAACTATGATCACTTAGAACTTTAACTAGCTTAGTGATTGATTAAAAAAAATTGTTGGGTTTTTTTTTCTAGCAAAATTTTTGGGCATGAAATGATTATTCTAGGGTGCTCTTTCTGAGGTAGTCTCTTAAGAGCCCTAAAAGCCAAAAATTGTCAAACTCTGGCAAAGTCATTTTGGGAGCTTGTGGCACATAGGAATGTTTTATTTTGACCTTAAAGTGGATATAGAATCCATTCAAACCAACCTCTCTTAGTTTGCATCAACTTAACATTGTTTGTGTGTTCCAGTGTCAAATTTATTCTTGTAAAAATTATCAATGGAAAGCAGTGCAAAAATGCAAAGAATCATTTTTTTGTTTTGTGCATCTTGGAGAATAATCAAGTATACCAACACATCAAGGTGGGAATTACAATGCTATGGAAGGTCTCCTTTTATTGCCCAATTCCCCCCATGATTCCGAAGTGGACTAATCTAGGGTAGTCTTAAAAGTGTCATAAGAGAAAAAATGTAAAATTATTAAGCTTTTAGTAATTTTGACAAATTGGAAGTGTGCAAACATTGAGGTAGGTAGGTAAATACTAGGAAAGGTCTCTTTTTGTTTCCCAAGTCACCTGATCATTTTGGCGTGCTCTTTTTGGGTAGTCTCTAAAGAGCCTTAAGAGCAAAAAATACAAAATGTTAAAAAATTAGTAATTTTCATGAATGGGTAGCATGGAAACATCAAGGTAGGTAGGTGAATACTAGGGGAGGTCCCTTGTCATTTCCCAAGTCACTCGATCAGTATGGGGTGCTCTTTTTGGGGTAGTCTCTAAAGAGCCTTACAAAAATTATAACTTTTTTAGTAATTTTGATGAATGTGCAGTGTGGACACATCAAGGTAGGAATTTTTTTTAAATGTGCAGCATGGAAAGATCAAGTTAGGCAGGTAAATACTAGGGAATTCCCAAGTCACATTATTATTTTGGGGTGCTTTTTTCGGGGTAGTCTCTTAAGAGCCCTAAAATCCAAAAATTATTGACGAAGTCATTCTAGGAGATTGTGGTATGTAGGAATTATTTTTCTAGAAATACAAGTGGATATTGAATCCCTTCAAACCAAACTCTCCCAATTTGGGTAAACTCAACATTTTTTGCGTGTTCCAATGTCAAAATGCATTCTTGCAAAAATTGTTAGTGGAAAGCAATGCAAAAATGGAAAGAATCATTCTTAAATCTCTGCACCATGGAGTGACACCAAGTATACCAACACATCAATGTGGGTAGTCCAAGGCTATGGAAGGCCTCCATTTGTCACCCAAGTCCCCCTGTGATTCCAAAGTGCAATAATCTCAGGTAGTCTCGAAAGTGTCGTAAGAGCAAAAAATGCAAAATTATTAAGTTTTCAATATTTTTGATAAATGGGTAACATGGACACATCAAGTTAAGAAATTAAATACTATGGGAGGTCTCTTTTCATTTCCCAAGTCACTCGATCATTCTGAGGTTCTCTTTTCGGGATAGTTGTTAAAGAGCCTTAAGTAAAAAACATGTAAATTATAAATAAAAAAAAATAGTAATTTTGACAAATGGGCAGCATTGACACATCAAGGTAGGAAGGTAAATGTTAGGGAAGGTCTCTTTTCATTTCCCAAGTGACTCGATCATTTTGGGGTGCTCTTTCTAGGGTAGTCTCTAAGGAGCCTTGAGAGAAAAAAATGCAATAATTGTAAAATCTTAGTAATTTTGATGAATAGAAAGTGTGGACACATCGAGGTAGGTAGGTAAATACTAGTTAGGGAAGGTCTCTTTTCATTTACAAAATCACCTAATTATTTTGGGATGGTTTTTCTTCTTAAAATCCCTAAAGCCAAAAATTGTCAAACTTTGACAAAGTCGTTCTAGGAGCACATGACACATAGGAATGATTTTTCTAGACCTATAGGTGGATATTGAATCCCTTCAAACCAACCTCTCTTAGTTTGGGTAAACTCAACACTATTTGTGTGTTCTAGTGTCAAATGTATTCTTGTAAAAATTGTCAATGGAAAGCAATGCAAAAATGGAAAGAAGCATTTTTTGTTTTGTGCATCAAGGTGGGTAGTCCAATGATATGGAAGGCATCCTTTTGTCACCCAACTCCCTCTTTTATTCTAGAGTGCACTAATCTAGGGTAGTCTTGAAAGTTTCGTAAGAGCAAAAAATGCCAAAATGTTAAGTTTTCAGTATTTTTCACAAATGGGTAGTGTGGACATGTCATGGTAGGCAGGTAAATACTAGGGAAGGTATCTTTTTGTTTTCCAAGTCACCTAATCATTCTAGGGTACTCTTTCTAGGAAGATAAATTTGATAGTCAATACCTAGACATGTTGTCTTTCTAAATAAGCATGCCACAATCATTAGACAATGAATAAGAGTCTTGGTAAGTGAAAAGCATGAAAGGTATATACAAAAGGGAAAGAATAGTGCTAAATTCATTTGAGTGTGCCAAAGCATGATGAAGAATGTATAGTCAAGTGTAAGGATGGTCATGAGAAATACTCTTTTGTAGTGTGTGAGTTGTCAATTGTCAATGATTATCATGCTCATTCAAGAAAGATCAAAATGCATTATTTCCAACTTTCCCTTCGATCTTAGAAAATTACATGAATCAAATGATAACTATAAGTCTCTACTTATGAGTTAGATAAACCAAGTACACAAACAAAATCACCTCCAAGCAATGAAGATGAACAATTTTGGCCAATAGTAAACCTCCATGAATGAAATAGGTTGAATGAGAGCTCTCACCCTACAAGCTAAACAATAATACCTTCAAAAATTTAGCAATTGAGAGAATGTGAGAATACTCATTAGAAATGGGGTCAAAGAATAAATTGCATATAAATAGAGACAAATTGTTGAGCATAAGCAACATGAACTATAAATTTTGAACTGAACATTCTTTCAAATCAAATATACCTTGAAAATATATTGATCTACATGAATTGTTGTGGATGTTTTGATTTGAATCACTTGAAAATATACCTTTGTTCACCAAAAAACCTACATTTTTACATACTAGATATTTTTTATGCAAACTTTTAATGTACTTTTAATCTAACCCATACAAATAACATGAATAAAAATAATATGAACAATATCATACATGTCCCATACAACAAATTATTTTCTACTCAATTGTTCCTGAAGGGTCATCTCTTACCTACAAAGTATCCAATATTGCTTCATGATCGACACTGCTAACTATCCATAGTTCCTTTGTTCTTGGTTTGGCATGATATCTCAATAACTTAACATTTGTTTCTATAACAAGGTGTGAATACACAAGAATAGTTTTATGTTTCCCATAGTCTTCAAATGCAGCTATGACATTCTTTCTAATCATGTACATTCACAACCAAGTTCCATAAACAACAACTGAACCTATATGATACATGAACCCATCATTATTGTTCATCAGTTGTGTGAGCTTATTCTTTCCCTATACACATTGTTCCAACCAATATTTTGATCCCTCTTCATTCCCTTGTGATTAACAACTACATAGACATGTCTTGGCTACACAAGATTTGAAAGATGGGCATAGTCAAGTGAAATTTTCATTTCATCTTCTAAAGAGGATTATGTTGTAGATAAAGGGGTTAGATACTGTGGAATCCATATATCTACCCACTCACTTAACTCATATTAATCCTAATCACACTAAATACAATTCTGACAAAAAAAAGCCAACTCTGATCTCCATATGGTCCATACACCTACATCTGAGATTTGAAATGAATGAATCTTTGAAGATTCTCTTATTGTTTGTCATTCCAATTTCTCTCCCATTTTTCCCTCTTCAACCAACCAAAAGAACTTGCACACTTCTAAATCAAGTGTCCCTCCTCATGACAATGCACAACTACACCAATCAATAATAGAATGTGCATTGAACTAAATGTTGCACCACATTTAATCTTCATTTGTTCCTTACTAGAGCTCTCTTCACACATGCACATACACCATCAATTTTATCTATTATGTTATCATATATTGCAAGTAACCATTTTGGGGTTCTTGAATGCTGAGGATTTTCATTGGATTCATTACAAATAGATGGATTTAGGATTTTATTTTCTTCTTCGCAAATACCCTTTGTTCTTGCATAATTTGGAGATACATTGACATTCATTGTTTCCTTTTCACATATTTCATACTCAACAATAATATTTTTAGTTTCATATTCAACATTTACAATTTCATTTTGGACATTTTCTTTCTCAAATTTATGTTCAAAACTTTCAATTTCAATTGAGTATTCTATATTTTCATTTTCATTTTCATGCTCAACATTTACAATTTCATGTTCAACATTTTGCTTCTCAATTCATGTTGTAAAGTTTTAATTTCAATTTCTTCTTCAATGTTTTCAAATTTAGTATTATTGTCACTTTGAATTTTATGTAAGCCAAAGAGGAGCCTTCTCCTTGAAGAGAATTTGGAATACCTCTTCTTTCCACCCTCTCCCTTACTCCATCTTTCTCTCTACTTGCCTCAATTTCCTCCGTTGGACAATTCATCTTCCTTTTCACTTTACGAAAAATGTTGCTTCTCATTATCCCAACCCAAACAAGTACCGAAATGATTGAAAGAGTGCTCCAAAAGAGAATTTGCATCTGTAATGCATAGAAATCATGGTATTCTCTATAGAGTAGAGAATGTGGGGACTCTTGGAATGAACAAAATGACTTTTATCCATTTTCTCCACTCAAAAAAAATGGATATCCATTTTGTTAAGCACAACGAATATCTATTTTGTTAAGTGCAATTCAGATATTTGTTTTGTTAAGCACAATGGATATCCATTTTTTTAAGCACAACAAATATTTGTTTTGTTAAGCACAATGGATATCCATTTTGCTAAGCGCAATGGATATCCATTTTGCTAAGCGCATTGGATATCCATTTTGCTAAGCGCAATGGATATCCATTTTGCTAAGCGCAATGGATATCCATTTTGCTAAGCGCAATGGATATCCATTTTGCTAAGCGCAATGGATATCCATTTTGCTAAGCGCAATGGATATCCATTTTGCTAAGCGCAATGGATATCCATTTTGCTAAGCGCAATGGATATCCATTTTGCTAAGCGCAATGGATATCACAGTAGACACTCAAAATATCCTGATTGATATCATGCACTTGATCTTGATTCACTAACACTGATTCTTCCTTAATCACATCCACACTAACCATTTAATTGAATAATCTTTATTTAATTAAATTCATCAAAATTCCTTTTTAATCAGATAATACACCTTATCAAATTATTTCATCATGTTCCTCCTTTAATTAAATAAATCAAATTTATTTAATTAATTCCTAAAATCCCTCCTTTAATTAAATAAATCAACTTCATTTAATTAAATCCTAATGTTCCTCTTTTAATTAAATAAATCGACTTTCTTTAATTAAATCATAATTTCTTTTAATTAAATAAATCAACTTTATTTAACTAAATTACTAATCTCCCAAACATCCTCTCATTTGATTTAAATAAAATTAAATACCTAAATCAAATGTCAAATCAACTAAGTTCATCTAAGTTAATTAATCACAAATTAATTAACTCCTTAATCCTTCATTCCTCTAGCTTTTACAAGTTGCACATGTAAATCAATTTATTTGATTTATTAATTCCTCCTATTTTCATTCAAATATGGCATATTCTTGGAATATTCCACTTATTTGAATTCTCCCTCCCAAAGGACTTTTGTCCTCCAACTTGGCATTAAAGGCTCTTACATGTCCTTTCCTTGAGCCAACTTGGCATTAACTCTTCTTAGATTCCCCCTTACACAAGTCACTTCTTCAAATTCAAATTTCACCTACATGCATTTAACATGCACATTGTTCAAAATGTGCTTCACTCTCCTTCATTAGCATGTTGACAAGTGGCACACTACCATTGGTCCATCTTTAATCCCACATTCACCCTATTTCTCATTCTTCAATCCTCCTCCATTATAAATAGAGGCCTCCTCTATTGTATTTGGTATCCACAATCCATGCAAGATCATTATGCTCATTTGAGTCCACAATCATTCATACTTTCATTCAATTTAGCATAGAATTTCATCATCCATAGCTAGGATATTGACATTTTTCATCAAGGATCAATCAATCATCATCAAGCTTATCAAGGAATTGGGAAATGGCTTCTTTCCACATCAAAGAAGCACCAATTCCGCTATGGGATGCTGGTTTGAGCATTCGAATGAGATTTCATTAGCTTTTATTTGATATGTTATGTTGTTTTCTTGTTCTTATGCTTGAATGAATTTCATAGGGAATGTTTTGGCTTATGCTTTTTTGAGGACTAATGTTTGTTTGTTTGTTTGTCCATGTTTGAACAGGTCTAGACCAAGCATTCACATTTTGGCACCCACAATGCGGCCTAGCCCCATTTTTAACATTTTCTGGAAAATTTTCACCGGTAGGTTTGGTCGTGAATCTCGATTTAGTGCACCTATGGCTTCTTTCAGCGCATAGGTGGTGACTTTTTGGCACATCCAAGCTCTATTTTAGGGCATATGCAGCATCTTCCAATGCATTTACCTCCTATTTCAATGCATATACAAGATATTTTAGCACATATGGTCTAATTTTTATCACATATAGTCTAATTTTTAGTGCATATGGTCTTTTTTTTAGCACATGTGCTCTCTGTTTTAGCGATTTTATAGTCAATCTTAAAATGGCCATATCTTGGTCATACGGATGTCTTTTTCAAAGCCTTTTTTTTTTTAAATGGGATATAATTTCATAAGATATGCAATGGTGTAAGTGTTTCTCAATTTTTGTAGAGTTAAAATTTTCAATTTTATACCTAAAGTCAAGACACATTGTAACATGATCTAAATTTTAAGGTTTTTATGCTTAATCATTCATCTAACCCTCATATCTTCTTGTTTCTTGATCTCATCTAACATTTTCAGTATGGCTTCTAGGTTTTAAGAGGAGCATGGAGCATCGAAATGAAAGAAAAAGCATTTGATATCCATTGTCTAGGAAAAGAAGAAAACAAGAAGAGCTTCCTATGGCACTTTCTTTTTCATAATTGTAAAAAAAGTGTTCTTTAACACTTTGGGAGCATTTATAATCCCATCTTTGGATATTGTTATCTTCAGCTTTAGAACTTAACTACATTTTGTTTGGGTTTTAAAAAGAACATACAATTTTTATTTTTTCACAAAGGGTTAAAAAGAACAATTAGAAACTCACTAGATTTGATTTTGGGTCTTAAAAATTGAACATGCAACTTCAAACACTTCATTTCGGTGTTATAAAAAGAACCCATTATTGCTTTTGAGGTCTAAAATGAAAATGTGCTTATCTTGTTTTGTGATTTTTTTACAAACTAATACCATTGAAATGTGTATGCACTTCTCTCGTGCTTCACAACGATCTTGAGAATCAAAAGCATTTGGGTGAGATTAGGATGTCTAAAATATTGTCTCCACACTTCAATTTGGGCTTAAAATTGAACAAATCTTGCTAGTGTGAGAAAAGGCATCGTGTGTGTTCTCTCTTTGTTCACACAAACAAATATTGATCGAACTACAGATGTAATTACTCGCTATTCTTCACCTTTAGAGGTCCTGCCTTGGTGGGAAAAAGTACTCACCCCAAGGGAATGACCCAAGTGGTAATGAGCATAAGACAAGCTCTTCCAAACTGCTATATAAATTTGTGGTTGAAAGGAAAGTCTGCAATCAACTTAACTTGATGCATGATAGCTCTCCCCCAGTATCTTTATGATGTGTAAATCCCTTGTTCTAAGGGTTGGGAGACCTCTTGAGGGAATTTATCATTGTGTCCTTTGAACTAGATTCCTTTATTACAAACCCTTGTGTAGTAACCAAAAATTCCAATATTTGTTGGTGTTAGGAGGTTGGACCTCTGGGGCTATCCCACATACTTGCAGTTCTTTGTAGAGATGAAAAGTTCATCATGGGAGATTCATGAGAACTGAAGCTTGGATGACCTGAGAAGTGTGTGCCTTGGAGGGTAGCCAGTGTGGTCAAGCTTCTAGTCATCCACTCTAAATAAGCGCAGCTGGATTTATCCAAGTGGGAACTCAACAAATATTTTCTCTTCTATCCTAGGGTTGTGCAATCTTTGAGTCAATTAAACACATTGCTTGGATCCAAAATATTGAAAACAAACATTTAAAAAGGTCATCAAATTTCAAACCCTTTATAGGAGGAAAATACCTTTGAAAATTCCAAGTATTACTGCTTGTCCCTAGGGATTTATCCTTAGAGGCTTCTAAATACTTGGGCCTATTTCTCAATTTATTTTCTCCAAATTCAACATAAGGAAACTATGGCTTTGACTTCTTGATTCTCACATAATGGACCTTGTGGAATGAAAGAAGGTCTTGGCATAGACATTTAGTTTGAAACTTAAGCAAGACAAGTGGATGTGGTAAAATCAATTCATTAATCAAGATGAAATCAATTGAACCACACACATGTGCTTGTTTATCTTTTGTCTTATGGTCTTTTGAGCAAACATTGATCTTTTGGTTTGAATTACTCTTATGGAAAAGAATGTTCTTCAAAACCTTGGTCTTGTAAACAAGTCCCTCATAGGTTCATTTAGGATCAAAACAACCAATCATTTCATCCATCTCAAACAACAATCAAATCTCATCTCATAGACAACTTTTGAACCATTGGAAAAATCCTTCTAAATCAAAATTAAAACCATCTTGTTTGACTAAGTGTTTGTAGATGAATCTTTCTTCATACACTTAGTTAAATTATCACCTTGTGGACAAGTTTATTCCAAGATAACATCCAACATCTTGGGGTTTATTAGTTCATTATCCAAAATCAAAATCAAAATCAAAAAATCCAAAGAATCCTAAAGTCTAGTATTCCTCCAAGGGTCTTAAAAGTTCAACACCCATAATTCACCCTTTTCATCCTTCATCTCATCATTGGCCCTAAATTCCTCAGAGGTAAACAAGGTCAAAACACAAGGAGAACATGGAATATAAACTTAAGTCATACGTCATGAGTAATCTCAATCAACCAAACTATCAAAGCCTTACAATGTTGATTGATTATCAAAACTCACATTTATACAATCCATACATGGGATCATTATCTCCTATGAACCTCAATGGTACAACAAATGTGAGTATGCCCAATCTAAAGATTGGAACACATTTCCCTATGGTAGATTTAAATCAAATTCCAAACCTACAAATCTGTCAACCAAACAATCAATGCATGAGTCTTCAGCAAAACAACATTATCCCACCAAATCGATACATGCCAAATGTAAATATACCAAGTACAAGTTTACCAAACATGAAAATTTCAAATCCAAACTTGGTAAAGTTTGGGATAGATATGTTTGTGAATCATACACATGTTGTTCAAAGTCCAAACAATATGTTAACGACTCCATATATTGATCCAATTCAAGGTAACACAATGCAAAATCAAAGTTACCTAAATCAAGGCACTGTGATTTCCAACAACAACAATGTTCAATGTCAACCTATAATGCCAAATCTAAACATCATCCCAAATCAGAACATTGTCCAAAATCAATTTCTCTATGATCCCATACAAACACCACAAGTATACATTCCAAATCTACTTGAACAAAAACCAAATCAACTATATCAACGATGTCAAGATCAAAATGAAGATCAAATTTTATGAGATCAAATATCTTCAATTGCCAAAATAATTGACTCATTGAGCCAAGAGACATCCCCACACCAAAATGAATACACTCTTCCATTGGTTAAACCATGTCATCAAAGAATTGAGTTGTGTCCACAAACACATCAAGAACAATATCTCCAATGTCAAGAAGTTGGATATCAAGATCAACAACATCAACAACAAACCCAACCTCCACATCTCCAAAATTAATCACCACAAGGTCAATTTAAAGTACAAATCTCACAAGGTAACAAAAAAAAATACACATCAATTAGGGAACTAATCGAATCAGTTATGCAATAGTTGTACAAGCAAATTTCATCAAAATCCTTGTTTATGAAAATTGTCAAGAGCCTCAAGTTAAACCACCATGGTATAACGAGAAGCACCTTTGTGATTTTCACAAAATAAAGGGACAACCAACATCAAATGTATTCAACTCAAAAATCTCATTCAAGACCTTATTGATCAAAAAATAATAACTATTAAGGATAATGATGAAGATTCAACCACTAGTGATAGCATTGACAATCTCCCCACCATAATTATTGAAAACAATGATCAAGATCTATCCATCAATGAGCACCTTGAAGATGTGTCTACCTCATCCGAAGATCAACTCAACATACATCAAGTCACTTTTTGATCATGATAAAAACCACTCAATAATATCTGACAATGATCTATTTCAAGGAGTGAACATTATTTGATCCTATAATCGGTGATCCTTCCACCAATGATCATTTTTACAATACCTCTACATCATCCAATGAGTTCGAGGACATATCTCAAGAATTCATTCCAAAGCATGATCAACATCTTTCACCAAACTCTAGCAATGGTCCTTCCAAGATAAATTGGCATCCTTCAACCTCATGGTTACAGATATTGAAGGAATCTTCACCTCCATACTTGATCCAAATCCACTCAAAGCTCAAGAGGATATTTCGTCACTTCTCATTCCTAATGATGCTATCCAAGAACCCTTTATAAGCAATCCATCCTTTGAAACTAACCCATGTCAAGAACTTGATCCAAAGAATGTCAAAAGCAATTCTAAAATCATTCAAGATCAAGAATTTGTATCTCCAAAGTCTAGCAATGGTCCTTTCCAATACATATTGACATCCTTCAACCTCATGGTTGCAGATATTGAAGGAATCCTCAACTCAACACTTGATCCAAATTCACTCAAAGATCAAGAGGATATTGAGCCGCTTCCTATGCCTAATGAAGACATCCAAGAACCATTTGTAAGCAATCCATCCTTTGAAATGGACCCATGTCAAGAACTTAATCCAAAGCATGTCGAAATCAATTCCAAAATTAATCAAGATCAAAAATTCATATCTCCAAGATACTACAATGATCTAATGGACACTCTCCTATCTATACAAGATGTCACAAATAATGATCATATCCATATAGCACATATTCCTCCATCTACCCATGAGATGCTTTCTTTGGATGGACATGCAGATGATCTTCATTCAAAACAAGAGTCTCATACTCTTGATATCATTACTGCAACGTAGAAAAATGGACTATTATCATTTTCATGGTCTTTTAGGCCTTGCTTCATGATTTTTGGTCTATTTTGCTCTGATTTTATGATGTAACATGCCCTGAACATACATATTTAGCTACTAAAATTCAAATAATGACGCCTTGTGAAGGTGTTGTGAAGTATTGTAAAGCATTTCTACACTTCTAAACTCTATTCATTACAATTCACCTAAAAATTTCCTTTTCATCACTAAACAAGTCCTATTTTGAAGTGTTGTAAAGTCTTGTAACAAGATTTCACACTTTTCTAGGCATAACTTCACCATTTATCCCTTTCTTATGCTTTATTTGACCCCTTTATTCCTTATATGCTTTAATTAAGTGTATTTTGAATGTAAACCTTACAAACAACATTAAATACAAGATAATTCCCAACACCCATTTTCAGCTCCTAGGTGGGACCCATTTGCCATGGGTGGTGAATGAATCCCCCTTGGCTCCAAATTCAAAATATTTCAAAATTCCTTTTGAGTTTTTATTCAAAATCACTTGATGTTGGCCTATGATGAGGTATGAATGGGTTACTAAGGCACAAGATTGTATAAATAAGTGATTTTCACCTGATTTTACATCCTCCAACATTCACACATCATATTCAAGCAATCTCAAGCATTCAAGCATCTTACAACATCAAATCAAGCACTATTCAAGCATTTTGGAGCATCCATTGACACTACTTCAAATTTTCATCATCAAGGGTTTGGTAAGTTGATATAATTTGCATGTTGTTAGTTTATCATTCTCTTGCATTTCATTATTTCATTAAGGGTTTGATTACCAAAGTAGGGTTTGACCAAGGAAAACCCCTATTTGCTAACCCTCAACCATTTTTCCCCTCTTGCATGTATGTTTGCAGACCTAGGTATGCAGATTTAACAAGCATTTAGGTGATTGAAGATTGGTCAATAAGTCAACTAGGTGCTTCAAGTCAAATCAATCATAATTCGAGCTTGGAGAAGGTTTTCTGTCCATTTCCTACAAAATTGACTTTGGCAACTCGACAAGTAGACATTTCCAAATCTGGTGTTGCAGAGTTGTCTCATGATTTCTCAAAATTTTGGGAGAGGAATGATTCGCCACTAGTGGCGAATGAGTCCCACCTTAAGATTGAAAATCTAGGTTTTGTCAGATTCCAGATCTCGACAATCAAAAACTAGTTCCCAACAGTTTTTCACCAATAGCATGACTAATTCGCCACCCTGGGCGAATGAGTCCCACTGTTGATTTTTTTTAATCTTAGATAGCATTTAGGACATTCCAGATTCCTCAAATATTACCCAGGTGCACTCTGATTCAACCCTTCTCTTGTTGTTTTGCATTCATTCATCTTTTAGTTCATTGTTTACATATCATAGCATGTTTTTAAACATAGCTTAAATCTTAGTTTTACATTCATAATCAGTCATTTAAATCACTTACATGTATTTAGTTCACCTCATTTAGCTTAGATAACATCATTCATAACATAATTTGAATGAACCCCTTAGCATTTTTGGCCCTACCTCTCTCCTTTTAGGTGAAAAACCCTAGAAGAGCTAGAGAAGTGCATTGGTGCCAAAAATCTATGGTTCATTTTGGTGAACTTGCATTTTCAACACTTTTCATTTTTTATTTCATTCACATATTGCATTCTAGATTACATTACATCAACATTCAATTAGGATATTGTTTTGTTTTTGCATTCTAGGGATTTTCATATTGCATTAGTACAAAATTCATTTAGGTTTCATTTTTGCATTCCATATCATTGAAAAACCTGAGAAATTGCATTCTGCATCCTTAATTGCATTCTAAAAAGCATTAGAATCATTTTAAATTTTTTGAAAAATACAAAAAAAATATCATATTGGGACCCATTCACCACCCTAGGCGAATCAGTCCCTCTGCACTTTTTACACAACATTTTCAGACATTTTCTGGTATTTTTCTACATTACAATTTTCTACAATTGCTTTATGATTTCATTTCCATAATCTTTGTTTTTAATCATTTATTGCATCTTAGTTTACTTGCATCATGGCATTTTCTTTTAATAAGTTTTGGAATTCATTAAAATCCTTGGTAGACATGTCCAATTGTGCCTTTGGATGTGATCCTAATGACCTTGAGCTTCCCCATGCTCCTTCAACTCCTCATGATTGTCCTCCTCATGATGTAGACATCATTGGAGAAGATGATGATAGCATGAACAAGTTCTTAAATGAATGCCTTGACAACCTTGAAGCCAATGCAGCCTTCTATCATCCATGTGGACACAAGATCTCCCTACTGTTGCACATCCTGATCACTTTGCATATTTGCATCCTAAAATCAATGAAGGACCTAAGGTTCCTCCCTCAAGTGGACCTAATTCCTCTAAACAAACACACTCACAACCATCTTATGATCACAAAGTCACAAACACTCCTATAAATCTTGAAGAAACATATGGTAAAGGATTCACTATTCTAAGTAAACAAGGTTGTGACACAACACATGAACATGACATTCATCAACTTCTTGAACAAAAACCAAAAAAACAAAACACAATAGGACTAGGATATCAAGATCCTCCTCATCCTGATGGACCTCAATTTAAATATTGGAAACTTTAGGATGACGGTACAATGATCTTTGATGCTCCTCCTGACTTGAATATTCTCCTTCCATGTGAACAACCATCATCCCCTTCTAATTACAAGGATGTTAGGATCCCTATGGGTCCTCTTCCTCCTTCTATTCATGAACAAGGAGAATCTAGCAAATGAAAACGACCCTACAAACTGAAGAAACTCAAGTTTCCTACACATCCTCCACCTGAATGTGAAAGGAGACTTCAACTGCTTTTAAACAAACATATTATGCTTTTACCACCTATGAACAGTTTGGTTATTCTCCCTAAAGATTCTAACATACCATTTTTCAAATATCATTGCATTCTTTGTCATCGAACAAAAGAATATCGGACATTGAAGGACATACTATGCAAGTATCACTTCACTGATACCGATTGTTTCCCCATCGTACCTTAAAGCAACCAAATTCCATCATCATGCCATACTTGTAGAATTCTTTATTCTCACTATCGTGTGATCCTTTTCCATCACTCACCTCGGCTCATTCTTGCCTTTACACTTTGTAGGGGCAAGAAATTGTTAGCCTTGTCCTTGTAATGCATTTGTCTTTGTCTCTTAACTATGTTATTCCTTTTCCACTTAGTCACTTAAGATTCAGAAACAAATAACTTAGTTAATGGATGACTTTCATTTGCATGACTTACTCATTTTTCCTTCATGTGTGTATCGTGTTTTCCCATATCGTGTGTTCAATGTTTTCTCTCTCATTGTACACTTCTTCTATTTGTATCTCTCTTCTATATGTTGTGCATCTTCGCTTTTTCTCTTTTTGTTTTGTGTTTTCCTTTTGGGGATGATGCAAAGTGAAGAGACACCCTATGTCTCTTCCATGTTGACCCAAAAGGTCCTTTTCCTTTTCGCTTTTGTTTTGTGTTTTCCTTTTGGGGATGACGCAAGGCATTGAGACCGTAATGTCTCCTTCATGTTGACCCAAAAGCTTTTCCATTTCTTTCACCTTTCTCATTTTCTTTCTTTTCGCTTATGTTTTCCTTTTGGGGATGATGCAAAACGTTGAGACCACAATGTCTCTTCCATGTTGACCCAAAACAGACTCTCTTTTTTCTTTTGTTTTCATTCTCTTTGTGTCATTCTTCTAGTTCTATGTGTGTTGGGGAATGATGACAATTTTGAGCTCTTTCATAAAAACATTGCAGCAACAAACATACTGACCCCAAATCCATAGATCCCTTATGTGTTTGATGTGCTCTTTTCTGGGGGGAAACTCCCTTTATTTTGCCTTCTTTTTTGTTGACATAACGCAACCTAACTTCAAAACATATGACTTGGCATAGAGCTTTCCATGTTGGCTCTCATGTCTCATTTTCTTTTTGCATTTCTCCTTTGCTACTTTAAAGTAATTGCTCACAGAACGGTGTAGCAATTCCTTTAAAATGGGGGGCATACAATACCATAATTCATTTGCATTCTTGATTCCTAGTGTAGCCTTGTCATTCATATGATGCATTTGTCACTTTGTGGATGACATTGGGTGTGATGTCCTTCATAAGTGTGATCTATCTTAGCATATTACATTCCTCATGGTGCCTTGATGCAACGCACTACATCCCCTAAGTTACCAATATTCTACTCTTTGATTGGTCCTCTCTTGGAGACATTAGACACAATGTTCCTTAAGTGACTAACATTGTATAAACTTAACAAGACTCCTTTGAACATCTTTTACATTTTACATTTTTGCATTTTACATTTTACATCTTTTTCCACCTTGCATAACACAACTTTCATGCCTATGGTACATTCTTTTTTGTTCATGAGTTCTAAGAATACGAAGCTTTGCTTGTCACATGAAGCATGAACCGAAATTTTCTCTTGTGGTGCCTTGTTAAAATTATCAGGAGGTATAACTTTGATATGGTTGAGTGGGAAGCCCATCTATCGGCATGACTTTCCCCATAGCCACCTTTGTGTTTATGAGTTCATGCCAGCTAGCATATGTATCTCTCCTTTTGGGATTTCTCACCCCATGGACAACCAGAAGTTTCGTGGCCCCATAGTGAGTATACTTGGGTTTTCTCACCCGACGGACTGCCATGAGTTATGTTACCCCAAAGTGAGTATGCATTCTCTTTTTCTCACAATCAACCTAGATCTAATTCACAACTAGTTGGGTAGATAATCGAAGCTTCATCCTATCCCTTCATTTCGACACTTCTGTGTTCCTTTGTTCTTATGCTTAGTTTGTCATGGGATCTTCATCCTAGGGGCTTGATCATCCCTCTTGATCATTGTATTCCATCTTGCTAACGTAAGTACATTTGAACCCTCCTCTCAATGTTCATGGCTACTTTAGTGTGAGTTTGAAGCAAGTTCATCCTCTCACTAAAGTGGGGGCTAAATGCACCGTAGAAAAATGGACCATTGTCATTGTCATGGTCTTTTAGGCCTTGCTTCATGATGTTTGGTCTATTTTGCTCTGATATTATGATGTAACATGACTTGAACATTCATATTTAGGTACTAAAATTCAAAGAATGACATCTTGTGAAGGTGTTGTGAAGTGTTGTAAAGCATTTATACACTCTTCTAGACTCTATTCATTACAATTCACCTAAAAATCACCTTTTCATCACTAAACAAGTCCTATTTTTAAGCATTGTAAAGTCTTGTAACAATATTTCATGCTTTTCTAGGCATAACTTCACCATTCATCCCTTTCTTATGCTTTATTTGACCCCTTTATGCCCTTATATGGTTTAATTAAGTGTATTTTTAAATGTAAACCTTACAAACAACATTAAATACAAGATAATTCCTAGCAACCATTTTCAAATCCTAGGTGGGACCCATTCGCCATGGGTGGTGAATGAGTCCCACATGGCTCTAAATTCAAAGTATTTCAAAATTCCTTTCGGGTTTCTATTCAAAATCACTTGATCTCGGCCTATGATAAGGTATGAATGGATTACTAAGGCACAAGATTGTATAAATAAGTGATTTTCACTTGATTTTACATCCTCCAACATTCACACATCATATTCAAGCAATCTCAAGCATTCAAGCATCTTACAACATCAAATCAAGCACTATTCAAGCATTTTGGAGCATCCATTGACACTACAAATTTTCATCATCAAGGGTTTGGTAAGTTGATAGAATTTGCATGTTGTTAGTTTATCATTCTCTTGCATTTCATTATTTCATTAAGGGTTTGATTACCAAAGTGGGGTTTGACCAAGGCAAACCCCTATTTTCTAACCCTCAACCATTTTTCCCCTCTTGCATGTGTGTTTGCAGACCTAGGTGTGCAGATTTAACAAGAATTTAGGTGATTGAAGATTGGTCAACAAGTCAACTAGGTGCTTCAAGTCAAATCAATCATATTTCAAGCTTGGATAAGGTTTTTGTTTGTTTCCTACAAAATTAACTTTGGCAACCCGACAAGCAGACATTTCTAGATCTAGTGTTGGAGAGTTGTCTCCTGATTTCTCAAAATTTTGGGAGAGGAATAATTCACTACCAATGGCGAATGAGTCCCACCTTAAGACTGAAAATCTAGGTTTTGTCAAATTTTGGATCCCAACAGTCAAAAACTGGTTCCCAACAGTTTTTCACCAGTAGCAGGACTAATTCACCACCTTGGGTGAATGAGTCCCACTATTGATTTTCTGTAATCTCATATAGCATTCAAGACATTCCAGATTCCTCAAACCTTTCCCAAGTGCACTCTGATTCAACCTTTCTCTTTTTGTTTTGCATTCATTCATCTTTTAGTACATTGTTTGCATATCATAGTTTGTTTTCAAACATAGCTTAAATCTTAGTTTTGCATTCATAATCAGTCATTTGAATCACTTACTTGCATTTATTTCACTTCATTTAGCTTAGATAACATCATACATTAACATAATTTGAATGAACCCCTTAGTATTTTTGGCCCTACCTCTCTCGTTTTAGGTGAAAAACCCTAGAAGAGCTAGAGAAGTGCATTGGTGCCACAAATCTACAGTTCAATTACCAAGGAACAAGAGTCTCCTACTCTTAACATTTGTACATATGATCAAGATACAAAAGGATCTAGAGACATATCAAAAATGGGTCATGAAGAAGGATTCTACAGAAGTTGTGAATCAAAAACATCCTATGGAGGCATATCAAAAATGAATTAGGAGGAAGACTTTTACATGGATAGTGAATCATCAACACCTTTGGAAGAAGCATTAAAATCTGATATTGTACAAGATCAAGCCAAAGATATGAATTGGGAAGTTATCCCACTTATGGAGGATCCTATCACTTATAAACTTAGATCACTTGCCTTTTTTAGGGAAAGTTATCTTATCAATGAAGAAGTTATCACCTTTGAAGATCCACAACAAAGCAGAGGAGGATTAGCACCTTATTTCCAAGGTAAATCATATCACATTGCAAATAAATTTTTTCAACAAATGAATTATCAAGGCGAAGGATTATGCCTACATGAATAGGGTATCCTAGAACTAGTGCAAATTATTGGCAATCTTAAGCATCAAGGTCTATGTTATTTGACAATGAATGGATCTAAAGATATCAGTGATACCTCTATAATACTGGGGGCAACTTTATCTATTCCAACCATCAACATAGGTAGCACAAAGAATCCCTGTGATGAAACCAATGCCAATACTACAAGTCGTGTCACGAATCTTCATCCATCCATCACCCCGTCCATGAATTGGGACCAACATAAAAAGAAATATTTGAATCAAAGCAGAAAGAACGTTATCAAAGAAAAAGAATCTAAGGAGCATAATGGATAAATCAAATACACATGGATACCAAAGAATACAAAGAAATATTACCTCTATCAAATTCCATTAGTCAAAGAAACTATGGAGAAAAATAAAAAAGAGAAAAGTATCCATCAAAGATGTCCACAAAGGAAAAAGAATGCTTCTCAAGAAACATACAAATTATATCAAGTAGTTGGTCCTAATTCCACGCACACTTTCATATCCACCCATCATTGCTCATCTTCCCAAGTTTGGAGAGTCAAAGTTTCCAAACTATCAACCAATCCATCTTTTATTCCTAAACACACTCCATCCATGCCTCCACGCATGATATCCAATTCTTACATTGACCATGTATTGGTGGCAACCCTTCATCATAAGGATTTAGAAGGCACTGTATCGCGATGTGTGCACAAAGACAAAGTTAACTCTAGTATCAACGAAGCAGATCAAGAATCTCAAAAGTTGTATTCAAGTGCATGTATCTTGGAAAAACAACTTCTTCAGGAAGGATATCGATGGTACATTATGACAAAAGAATCTACATCAACACCACCAGGTGATTCAGCATGAGCTTAAAAATATTTCATAGAGAGAAACAAAAAATCAAAAATCAAAAAATATGAAAAGTCAAAAAAAAAAGGATTGAAAACAATAAAGAAAAAAATTGTCCTCCAGTGAAAACCACTATGGTGGCACTTTGGGCATGTACCATGATGAAAACCTAGCAAATAGGCATCATGTGTAGAATCGAGCATTTGCATGCACTAATTCAGGTGAAAGCATCTCATCCCATCCATAATAAATTGAGCATTTTATCCATCGTATCCATAATGAATCCATTCATCCATTAAGAATTTATCCAATCCATTTTCATCCATCTACGTTGATCTTCCAAATTATCTTGATCTTGATAAAACTTTGGTGTACACTTTACACTTGCTTATAGTAAACATCTTGACATGGGTCATTTTTGTTGATCCTATCTTATCCAACATTATCTGAGCCATGAAGCATCATCCAAATGAGTATTATCTATTCGAACACCTTATCTTATCAAAAGATAATCTTGGCATCATTTGCATGCTTACCATATCCATCCATCCATACATTTATCCAGGCATCCACCCATGGCATTCAATACATTGCTAGACACTAGGGGCAGATATTTGCATCTTGGTTCAAGAATAAATATTGATCTATATCTTCCAACTTATGTGGTGATCCAAACATTGGAAAACATAAAATCAAATTGGTCAAAGCATTTGTGATCCAAAAATCCAAATCACTAGCCCATGGAATATTTTGATGAGAAGATGTTCCTTATCAAGCTTTATCTTTCATCAAACATCAATCCAAATAATCAATATTAGTTGCATCTAATTTGTACTTCAATGTGGTATCAAATCATTCAAAACAATTTTGTTCCAAAATCAAGCTTCAAAATCCATCAAATCAAATCCAATCAATCCATCATCATCTCGAGATATCCTTCCTAGTCCTCATGTTGCTTAACAATATCCTTGCATTGTTGTGTATCCTCAACAATGTTATCACCATCAATCCATCAAATCAAATCCAATCAATCCCTCATCATCTTGGGATATCCATCCCAATCCTTGTGTTGCTTAAACACTATCCTTGCATTGTTGTGTATCCTCAACAATGTTATCATCATCAATCCATCAATCTAATCAATCAAGCTTAGCTTGGTTTTCAAAAAAAAACCCAAAATAGAGCACTGGTATCATCACATATATCCATATCAAAATCGTCAAAATCATTCATAAAATCATAAAACCCAAAAACATTCAAATCATGTATCAAAATCCAAAAACACTCATAAAAGTTAGAAAAACATCAAAAACATTGGTATCTGAACTACGTCGTCTTTCAGCTTAAACATAGGCAAGGCTAATCTTTGATCAGCCCCCAAGACACAAAGTCCAAAAACATTCATAAATATCAGAAAACACAAAACATTGGAAAATTTGAAAATCAAAACATTTGTAAAACATCTCAAAAATACCAAAAACAGCCTCAAAACATTTCAAAAATAACTTTTAATTTGGCATGGATAAATAATAACTACTGAGTAAATCTTAAGTAAATATTGTGCATTATAAAAAAAAGGATTTATATTTACAGTTAATAATTGGGGAATCAGTTGTAGTAAAATTTATTAATTAAAGTTTATTTGCTTCACGACTTGATAATTGGGAAATTCATGTGCAACCTTTATTTTATCCTAAAATATATGCATTTATATGTGTTTTCAATTAAATACTTTTGGAAATCATGTATTTTAGGCTTAATTAAAAAACTTTTCTGAATTTAGTATTAATCAAGTATATTTTAGAAATGGGGTTTTTAGTTCAAAACCAATTAAATTAAAACCTTCCTATAAATTAGCCTACAATAGTGAAAATATTAGTTGTGGTATTGAGTAATAATAGGAAATGATTTAGAAATTTAGAAATTTCATAATTGTTTTATATAAGCTAACTCTTTATTTTCTTAAAAAAGAAAGAAAAGAAAATGTAGTTTTTAGATTAAATTCAATTAGTTACATTACTATCTTTTATCTTTGGAATATAGATTTTAAATTATAAAATTTTGATTATTGTCCTATCTTTAGAATATAGAACTATTTTAATTAATTGACCCATGGGTATCTTTTATTGAATATGAGAGGGATCTATCACATATTTATATACATATCTTTAGGAAGCATTTATTGCACTTTCATTTGGCTAAATTTAGAACATGAATTTTACAAGTTTGAACTATTCCTTTTACTTTAAACATAGAAGCATGGTATTTACACTAAAGTGTCCCTTAGGCATCCTATTTTTGTATATTGTGGAAGAGAGAGACTCCTATTATATAATTATTTAGGTTGAAATTTTGAAGTTAATTAATTCGACTTGAGTAAACTAGGTTTCTTGAACCAACACCTCGTAGGGTTTCCTCCACACTAGGATTAATTGACCACGCCTCTTTAGGGTGCTTGTGGTAGTGGATTTTTTCCATCCCTGTTTCACCTAAGTGGGTGGCAACAAACGAAGAACTGTCTAGGGCTGGGGAATAACCCTAGAAAGGGTTGGATACCCGCTCGCAATTACATAAAACATAGTGCAAGACAGAACTATATATTTGCAATCCTCATCTTAGTCGCATCTGATGGGGCCTTGATCCCATGGATACAGGGTATGTAGGAAATCTGGACGGTGAAGGATGCCCCCAGTACTCGGGTTCCCCGGATATAGGGTCCTCTAAATACACAACTACATAAATTCAATCTCTAATCTAAAGAAGAATAATTAGATAACTAAAAAAATATCCAGTACTTAGATGAATCCTCAAGAGGTTTGACCTTGTACCTGTTTGTTGCCGAAAACTGAGGGAAGGTACATGGTCCTCAAAATTTTTCTCTTATCAAATGAACTTATGAAAATTCATTGATGCAATATATGGGCCTATTGTGTAATTTCATGTAAGTGACCTAGGGTCCGAATTGGCCCTAATAAGTCTAAGTCTCTAGATAGAGCATATTAATGGATCATGTTCTTATTTAGTCACATGGAAAATGTGTTTACCTATCCTGTATTGGATTGGGTTTCGGTTCATTAAACCATGTAGGCCCATTTGGCCATTAGTTGATCTACCCCGAATTGGGTAGCGATAGGGTCTGTTAGACCCGGTTCCATATGAACCAATTTTCCCAAAGAACAGAAGAGCATGTTTGGCTTTGTTTTAGTATGTCTCATTTGGACACCATAGCCTGAATTGGATAATTGATACTTTCTGAGTACTCAAGCTAAACTAAAGCCCAAAAAACGAAAGTTAAGGATCTAGACAACTAGTTAGGACATGAACGAGAATCCCGTAAGGGGAAACCAAACTTTAAATTTCTTAAGAAAAATAATTTTTTTTAAAAAAATCTCTAAGGTCCCTGAACCTAGTCCTTACATGTGGTATCAATGCAAGGCTCAAACACTCGGTCTAATGGCCTACTAACAAAGAGAGAGAGAGAGAGAGAGAGAGAGAGAAACCACAAAACTCAATGTATAAGATGTAATATAATGCTAGATATTTATTTCCACTAAGATCTAATGTTTGTTTTTTCTTGGCAAACATGAAGAAAGCACCCCAAGGCAAGGGAAAAAGTAAAATTAAACAACCCCCCTCCCCCCTGGGGGTCAAATTTTGATATCTAACACTAAACCATTAGCATCGGTCGTTAATAGGCTAAAGCTTCAAAAAGGAAAAATGAAAGTACTGGAAAAAGAGACAAATCTACACTCCAAAAGGTCATGCCACACAAGAAGGCCAAACCTTCAGCAAATCAGGACTTTCCCTTTGATTGCGGGCGCAATGCTCCACCCCTTGAATGAGAAGCCCTTGTAGAGTACTCA
The DNA here is from genome assembly GCA_007258455.2 of Sequoia sempervirens. NCBI lineage: Eukaryota > Viridiplantae > Streptophyta > Pinopsida > Cupressales > Cupressaceae > Sequoia > Sequoia sempervirens. The sequence continues at coordinate 179,582,588 of VDFB02000013.1, forward strand.
AGGGTGCATGCTATGTTATTAAGCCTTGATCTGAAATCTAAAGAAGAACCAGAAGAGAAAAAATGAATTTAAATCTTTGAAGAAAAGAGACTGTGGTCTATAAACTTTTGTAAATATAAGCCAAAAAGGGACTTGTACATGTAACCTATGTGAATAATTGAAGATGTATCTGTAAGATTTTTGAATAGATTCAATTACTTTTTTGTTGTATAATGTGTAATTAAATGGTAATGATTGGTAAAATATTTTTCCTTGTTTCCAAAATCAAAATGGTGAAAACACAAAATATGCGAGGAAGGAAACTAGATAACCAGAAATCAGCTGAAAACCCACCTAAGAATCCTAATGTCGATATAGAGGAAATCATTAACCTATTGACTGAATAGAGAGATAAATTAGAGACCCTTGAGAAAACTGTTCAAGCCTTAAAGGTTAGGCAAGGAACAATAGAAAACATTCTAGAACCGCAAGATGAGCATCAGAATGGAGAAGTAGCCATAACCCAAACAACTAATGAACCAGAGATTCCTTGGTCTCAGCAGGAGACCATAGTCCTAGATATTTCATGAGATCTTAAAAAATAGCTCCTGATAAATTTGATGGTAAATAGGTGGGACATGTTGCTAAAGGATGGCTCACAGAAATGGAAAAATACTTTGAGTGGAGAAAATATTCAGAGAATATTAAAGCAATTTGGGGAGCTCACCAATTGGTAGGAGAGGCTACTAGTTGGTGGATTAACATAAAAGAAAAATATTGATATTCAAAGGAAAACCTAACTTGGAGGCAGTTTGTGGGTCACTTCCATGAGAGATGGCTTCCCCAACTATTTTATGATGAAAATATGATAGAATTCCTAAATCTCAAACAAGGAAATCTTATAGTCCAGCAATACTAGGATATGTTTGCAAAGTTGCTAAAATATGTTCCCATCTACCAAAAGGATGAAAGGTCTCATGCAAGAAAATTTCTTCTGGGATTGAATACTGATATTGGGGAAGAAGCAGATATGTTTTCCCCTGAGAGCATGAATCAGGTCTTGGAAAAGGTACTCAAATAGGAAAAGAAGTAGCAGGCACTGTCAATGGAAAAGCAAAAACTTCAAAAATAAGAAATTTTCCTTCAAAAGGAAAATTGACAATAGGGATAATAGAGGAGCTCCACAAAGCAAGAGAAGAGATTGGGACAGGACAAGAACCACTGGGAATCAAAATCAAAGGAACAATTACAATAATAATTCCAGAAGGAATGATTGGGATGCACCTCCTCGGAATTCAAATGGACCCCCTAGTGGATGTTTTATGTGTGGAGGAAATCACTACGCAAGGGATTGTTCCAAGAGGCATGGGTCTATTCAGCCACAGCAACCCCGCCAACATCAAATCCATGCTGTCGTGAGAAATCAACAGACTCGCCATCAAAATGTGCCTATGGAAACAAGAGGTATGCTTTTTGATAAATCCATCAATATTCTGATAGATACTAGTTCCTCTAAGAATTTTATCTCTCTAGAGTTAGTAGACAAGATGTCTTTGCAAACCAAGGATATGGAAACATCATGGATGGTTCAGTATGGTGACAAGGCTACTAGAAGGGTAAACAAGTATGTTAGAGGAGCCCTCATTAGATTTCCTGAAATGGACACTAGAGTTGACCTATATGTTGCACCCTTGGGAACCTATGACGTAATAATTGGGATAAGTTGGTTGACAAGTCATAAGGCTAACATTGATTGCTATAGTAAGGTAATGGAGTGTGTGGATGATAGGGGTTATGAAGTTAGAATCCAATGGATCTACAAACCTATATCAATAGAGACCATCTCTATTATACAACTGAAGAAGGCAAGACAAAAACGAGGAAACCAAATATTCTTAGTGTCTTTAGAGGAGAAGGAAGAAGAAAAGGAAGTCCCTACATTTGAGAATAGCCCATTTCTTTGGGACTACAAAGATGTGTTTCCTAAATATTTACCAGGGTTACCTCCAAAAAGGGAATTTGATTTTTCAATTGACATACATCCTAGAACAACACCTATCTCCAAAGCCCCATATAGGATGAATACCACAGAACTCCAAGAATTGAAAATGCAGTTGCAAGAATTGTTAGAGAAGGGATTGATACTTGGCCTAGTGTATCACCGTGGGGAGCACCAATTATATTTATCAAGAACAAGGATGGGGCATTAAGGTTGTGCATTGACTACCAAATGTTGAACAAAGCCATTGTGAGAAACAGATATCCTTTGCCTCATATTGATGATCTATTTGACCAAATGAAAGGGGCCTCAGTATTCTCCAAGATTGACCTTCGCTCTGGTTATCATCAATTAAGGATAAAAGAAGAGGACATCTCTAAAACAACATTTTGAACTAGGTATGGTCACTATGAATTCACTATAGTTCCTTTTGGGTTGACAAATGCTTTGGCTGCCTTCATGAACCTAATGAACAGTGTTTTCCATGATTTTCTAGATAAATTTGTAATTGTGTTCCTAGATGACATCTTAATCTATTCAAAGGATGAAGAGGAACACTTAACTCGCCTACAGGCAGTCCTCTAGAGGTAAGGAGGCATAAGTTGTATGGGAAGTTATCCAAATGTTCCTTCTTTGAAAGGAAGATTCACTACTTAGGGCATATCATTTCAATTGAGGGTATAGCAGTGGATCTTGATAAGATAAAGGCCATCACCGAATGGCCTATACCTAGGAATGTAACTAAAGTGAGAAGTTTAATGGGGTTGGCAGGGTACTACAAGAGGTTTGTAAAGGACTTTTTGAGGATAGCTAATCCGATTACATCCCTACAAAAGAAAAACAAAAGATTCATTTGGTCTAAGTAGTGTGATAAGGCATTTCAGGTACTAAAGGATAGGTTAACATCATCTCCAATCTTAAAGGTGCCCGACCCTAATGGTAACTTCACAGTAGTAACAAATGCATCCATAGAAGGGTTAGGAGGGGTTCTTCTCCAAGGAGTGGTGGCTTATGAATCCCATAAACTGAAAATCCATGAAGTCAATTATGCTCCTCATGACCTTGAACTTGTAGCCATAGTTCATGCCTTGCAAAAATGGAGACACTTCTTATTGGGAAAGCCTTTTGAGCTCAAAACAGACCATCTTGGACTAAAATACATTTTCACTCAACCTCATTTGAATGCAACACAATGAAGGTGGCTAGAATTCCTAAGTGTGTACGATTTTGAGATCAAATATATTAAGGGCAAGGAAAATAGGGTGGTCGATGCTCTTTGTAGGAGAAGACACATAATGGCCATATCCAACTTACACATAGACTTAAAACAACAAGTGCTCTTGAAGCATAAACATGATCCATGGTACACTCAGGTTAATGCGGCTCTTACTAGAACCTCTACGGAACCTAAGTATTTGGGCTATGCTTTTGATTCTGATGGGTTAATGAGGTACCAGGGAAGAATAGGTGTTCCTAAGAATGCGGAACTAAGGGGTATGATCCTAGAAGAGGCACATAATGCTCCATATTCAGGGCATCCGAGGATGAATAAGATGTATGCAGATCTCAAGAAGCTATTTTACTAGCTAGGAATGAAGAAGGATGTGGTAGACACAATTTCCAGATGCCTAGAATGTCAGAGGATTAAGGCAGAACATGTGCATCTGGAAGGACTTCTTTACCCACATGATGTACCTTGCTATAAATGGCAAGTTATTGGTATGGATTTCATCCAAGGGCTACCAATGACATCTCATAGGCATAATTGTATTCTAGTGGTAATAGATAAACTCACCAAAGTGGCACATTTCATACCAGGGAACCTAACCAATGATGCACCTACAGTAGCAAGAAGTTTCATAGGGGAAATTTTTGGGTTGCATGGAATCCCTAAGAAAATCATCTCTGATAGGGATGCAAAGTTTACTTCTAGACTCTAGACCACATTACAGGCTACCTTAGGAACAAAATTGAATTTCAACACAACCTATCATCCTAAGACGGATGGTCAAACAGAAAGGACTAACCAAATTTTGGAAGATCTCCTTTGCATGTATTACATGGATCAACAAACCAAATGGGAGGAATATTTTCCTTTAATTGAGTTTGCTTATAACAATTCTTTCCAATCAGCTATAGGCATGGAACCCTTCGAAGTTCTCTATGGGAGACCTTCCCAGACACTTTTGAGTTGGGATAAATTAGAGGATAGAATCCTAGTTGGTCCTGAAATGTTCAAAGATATGGATAACCAGGTGCAACTTATCCGACAAAGATTGAAAGAAGCCTCAGATCGCCAAAAAAGTTATGCTGATAAGAACAGAACACCCAGGAAAATCCAAATCGGTGAGAAGGTGTTCCTTAGAGTTTGACCCCATAAAAGTTTCATCTCTTTTGGAAGAAAGTCAAAGTTAGCATCTCATTTTGTTGGGCCTTTTGAAGTACTTGAGGGAATCAACCCTATAGCTTATTGCTTGGCCTTACCTCCAGCATTGAGCTAGATTCATGATGTGTTCCATGTATCCTTGTTAAAAAGGTATATACCTGATCCTAAGCTTATTCTCAATTGGAATACCCTGCAAGTGGAAGAAACTGGAACAATAACAATAGATCCATGCAAAATCATCAAGAGGTGCCAGTTTTAGCTCCGCAAACAAATGGTGGACCAGTCTAAGGTCCAGTGGGATCAATACTCACCTGAGAACGCTACATGGGAAGATACAGTGGAAATGCAACAGCTTTATCTGCATTTATTTTGAAAGATTTAGTTAAACTATAAACTCGACAACTTCAAATTTTGCTTAAAGATAGTTACGTCCAGAAGCTACTCCTTGTTTTCCTTATTTGTGATACACTGTTAGATATATGATGCATACGATCAATTTTAATGGATATTAATGTCGCATTGATAAATACTAGATTTTTTATTTTAATATTGAGAATTGAATATGTATATTTTGAACTTTCTAAGTCTTGTTGCATCAGGATGATGCACATGCTTAGAGGGGAGTATGTCACGATTGGGCCATGGTTAATTCTCCAGGATGTTTTACAAGTTTTACCATTTACTCTTAGTTGTTAAAGTGTTTACTTTTATGATTACTTGGTATAAATTCATGAAAACGTATTTTGAATTCATAACCATATTTTGGTAAATGACCTATGACAAGGAGATTGTGCGTAGTCAAAAGATGAAAATATAATTGATATTACTCAATCTATTTGCTAAAAATTGGAAAATGTATATTCAGTTCATTTTGAGAATTAGAGAGATTTCTTAAGTTACCATAATGATTTTCTAATCAAAATAATAAATAGATATTAATATGTTTATAAAATTAGTATATTAATTGTTTCATTTATTCCATATGGTTTTATTTAACTTATTTCATATTTTAAAATTCAATTTATTCAATTCATTTCACATTGAAAATGTAATGCATAGGTTTTATTGTAAAAAGAAATATTTTTTCTCCTTTAATTACCAAATAATCTTTAATCCTTAATTATATAATATTTTATAAATTTATCTTTTCGTATTTTATCTCACTTCCTTTACAAATTTAAAATATATATTAAATACTTATCAATATCGAGGGGTTTCAACTAGATAGAATCGTATCAGATTTTATGCTTTGAAATTTTAAATGGGCAGGGATTTGGTTGATTCATGTCAAGAAGGGAGATATCGTGTCGAGAAGGGAGGTATGAGAGGTGTCTTAGGGAAAGGTTTCCATAAAAGAGTTGTAGATATGATTTATTTTCTTTTCTTTTAATATAATACATTCTCCACCGCCAAAGAGGGAGAGGATAAATACGAGAGGAAGAAGGTTGAGGAAGGAGATCTGAAAGATCCAACAAAATAATCCCAAGTACGAAAAAATCTTGACTCTGTCTATGAAATTTCTAAAGCCTATTTAATTTTATTATGTCTATGAAATTTCTAATTTAGCCTATTTAATTTTACTCAGTCTGTGAAATTTCTATAGCCTATTTAATTTTACTCTGTCCCTGAAATTTCTAAAGCCTTATTAATTTTACTCTGTCCGTGAAATTTCTAAAGCCTATTTAATTTTATTTTGTCTGTGAAATTTCTAAAGCCTATTTAATTTTACTCAATCCGTGAAATTTCTAAATCCTATTTAATTTTACCCGTGAAATTTCTAAAGCCTAGTTAATTTTACTCTATCCGTGAAATTTCTAAAGCCTATTTAATTTTACTCTATCTGTGAAATTTCTAAAGCCTATTTAATTTTACTAAATTTTACTCTAGCTATGAAATTTCTAAAGCCTATTTAATTTTACTTTGTTCATGAAATTTCTAAAGCCTATTTAATTTTACTCAGTTCGTGAAATTTCTAAGCCCTCCTTTTCTAGCGCCATCATTTTGACATAAACTAAGAAATATGGCTCCACACGTGCAAGGAAAATATATATATATAAGCAAAACACAGTAAATGTGAAGTTAGAATGAATTTATCTTGCAATAGCACCAGGAAGAAATTTATAGATTTTAGTAATTATCTTTTTTAGTTCCTGCCAAGGAACTATAGGCACACCTCTTCCTTAACTAGTTATTAATGTTTTGAACTTCAACCAATCAAAATTGATTATTTTCCTTTATACATTATATTTAATTTTTTTTCTAAAGTTAAATGCATGTTTTTTAACTTTTCTAATTTTCAAAATTATTTCTCTTGAATATTATTGGCTCAAAACTTTTGAGCGATAAGGGCGATTTTCCTAGGATCCATTATCAAAGTTGCGATTATAGTGGGAGATGGAAAGGGCGGGAGAAAATTAAAATTACTTTTAACTTAACTATTCTATTTACATTTGTAATCTAAATTTAACTAAGTCTAAATGCTAATAAATTCCCCTATACTAATTTCTTAAATATTCTATGTAATTTATATATTCCCCTATACTAATTTCTTAAATATTCTATGTAATTTAAATTATATAGGTTAATTATTCAATTTGTTTATGCAATACAAACCTTGTTAATTCTTGATATTAATAAATTCAACTATGCTAATTTTTTGAAGATTATTTTTTTGTTAAATAAATTTATCTATACATTCATACTATATTTTTTAAGATTAATTTTTGGTTATATTAATTTTCATTTGCCTTTGATAAATTAAAATATATTTCTTGAAATCTATTTTTATAATATAAAATCAATTAATACTAATATCTTTTGAAATTTGATAAATTGAACTAAACTAATTTTCTTTAAAAAAAATACAATATGAAAATAATTAATTTCTAGATAGTTTTAATATAATTACTTTTATAATAATTTGATTATTTTAATAATTAAACTATATTATTTTTGCTAATACTAAATTAAATGCTAAATTAGTTTGATCTATTTTATTTAAAAAATAAATTTACTAAATCTATTTACTTTGTCAATAAATAATAAATCCCTTTATAAAATAAAATTTTAACTAATATACTTTTGCATCTAAATAAATAAAATCTATGTCTAAATAAATCATTCAATTTTAAATTTTTTGGTTATAAAAACAAGCACTTTGTATTTTAAATTTTATTTCCTACAAATTCTTTGTTTTTCTTATCATAAGATGGGTTGTTAAAAGCTTTCAGTAAAATAAAAAAATTAACTAAATCTTTTTCCTTATCCATTTAATTTAAGTATCATTCTAAAGTTTATTGGTCTATTATCAAAGATTTCTTAAAAAAACAACCAATTTTTTTTCCTTATTTTCTATTACAATTATAAACTTATGATTTTTTCTAGTTATTATTTTAAATTTCTTTTTTGAAATTTTAACATAAGCTTCTATTTGAATTCTTAATTTGTGGTTTTCAAAAGGTTTTCTTTAGCATGATAAGGCTTTTATCTAAATTCTTAATTTATTATTTTAAAGGGAAATTTAATTAACATACAAAATGATAAATATTTGGTTTTATCTATAAATTAAATATGGTTCTCAATCATTTTAAATAAAAATTTCTACTTTTCAAATAATTTTTCTCATAACATGGATACAAAAAATTATCTGCACAAATCTCGGGCTCCATGGAAAATGTGGCCAGTTAATTCAAACCATTTAGTTAAATTCTCAACGGTTTGGCAGTTATTTATTTTTAATGGTTTTGGTTATGTCAACTACATTTTTCTCTCAAATTTATTGTTACTTCATTGTAACCTTTTTACTTATTTTGACATCAATTCCTTTTTTTTGTATAGAAGCTTTTTTTTACTCTTAAGTTCTTTAAAATTTAATTGATTTTTTGTTGTCATTTCCATTCTTTTTGTTTCAAAGGTGGAATAATGGATGAGAATCATAGATTTTATTTTCATTTTTTAAATTTGGTGGTTAATAATTAAAATAGTTTTTTTCTTAAATTCTCTTTACATTTCATTTTTTGTGTTTTCCCATTATTTTTGTTGGAGCATTTAGATGGATAGTTTCCAGTAGAAATCATTTTTTTAATTTCACTGCACTTGAAAGTAGATAGTGGCTTATCATCAATTGACTAGTAGGATGGATGAATCATGCCTTTTCCCTTTTTATCCTTTTCCACCCATGTATGATATTAGAAAGATGGTAGGAAAAAAAATCTATGTTTCTTTTAAATAATTTTTTAAAAATCTTAGTTTTTTTCTTCATACATTGGCTAGGCCCAATGAGTTAGGATTGGTGGTTTTTTTGCTCTCTAACTTCATAGTATAAATTTGCATGAATAGAAAGGAAGATTAGAAGTAGGTTTGAAAATTGTTTGCTTCCTCCCAAAAATTTGCATGAATATAAATGAAGATTAGAAGTAGGTTTGAAAATTGTCTGCTTCCTCCCAATTCAGCATGTCTATACTTTTGTGAATCTAAATATAGATGGTGTGGTAAACAAATGGATATGTTTTTATGAAGGGAATACTTTTTGGGAAGTGAGGAGTGATTGCTATGATTAGGGATTCAGGGGAAATTTTTGTATTTATCAAACTGAGATGTAGTGTAATTCAGTATGCATGAATATTGGCAAGAAGAGGGTGGGGTGTCTTCTTTATGAATATTGGCAAGAAGGGGGTGGGGTGTCTTCTTTCCTTTCTTTTTTCTTTTGGCATGCTAGAAACTAACATCTCTAGATACTAGAGACAAGGAATATATCAATTTCAATCCAACTTGCATGAATTTTGACAAGGAATATATCAATTTCAATCCAATTTGCATGAATTTTGTTGGAGCTTGAAGACATGGTTTGCATCATCAAGATTTTTGAGTTGGGAAAGGTAGTTCAAGTCAGGAGAAATCCAATCAAGTTATATTTGCTTAAGTTTGGTTTTTGTTGATATAAGTAAAATAAATAATGAGAGTCTACAAATATTGAGCTAGCCTAATTCTACCCTCATTCATCTACCCCTTAGATAAACTAATTTATAGTCTCATTGCATGATTTGGCTCTAATATATGCCAAATATTTCAAATATTTCTTGTGGTTGGGATGACCAAAGGGGCATAAAGTATTGTTTTAATGGTTTTCCAATTCAATATTTCATTACCTATTCTTTGGCATCAAGGCCACCATAGACTTGCTAAGAGTACATTGCATGTTCCGGCATGAACTTGAAGTTCCAATGACCTCCAATAAGATTCTCATGTGCCTCTTGAAGTACATTCCCAATCTCTTGCCGCACCACACACTTTAATACCTGGTTGGGCCCCAGGTTGAACAACAATGAAAGTTCTAAAGATCTTTGCTTTTTTAAAGATGATTTTTTATCATATATGTTGAATGGTTAAGGAAATATTTGAACTCATAAATGTTTAAATAATGCTGACAACATGTAAATTGTGCTTTCTTCATGGCCTAAAAGCACAACCAGAGCATCTCAAAATTTTGAAGTGAGCAAAATTCTTTTGTTATAAGGGTCATTTTCTAATGAAAGATAAAATTGACTCTATCAATGATCAAATTCCTAAATTTAGGTGACAATCTTGACCAATTGTTCATAAAAGACAACAAACTCAACAAATACAAACAAAACTATTCTAAAACTTTCTCGCAGGAACTTCGCTGCTCTGCAGCTCTTGTTTAATATAGTCCTCATAGGAATATAGATTAAAAAGTTAGGGAAAATAGGAATAAGTGTTGGAATTTATTTTACTTGTGCCTTCGTGCAAATACCAAACTTCGAAAACATTATCATGTTAGTTATACATAAATTAATTATAGAAAAGTAAAACATTAGGAAAAAAAACTAGTGTACTATAGTTATTAAATAACAAACCAAGTGTCTCAAAAATTAATAAATGATGTTGAATACAACTTTTAATCTGGCATGGATAAATAATAACTACCGGGTAAATCTGAAGTAAATATTGTGCATCAAAAAAAAATGGATTTGGGAATCGGTTGTAGTAAAATGTATTAATTAAAGTTTATTTTCTTCACCGCTTGATAATTGGGAAATTCATGTGCAACCTTTATTTTATCCTAAAATATATGCATTTATATGTATTGTCAATTAAATACATTTGGAAATCATGTATTTTAGGCTTAATTAAATAACTTTTCTGAATTTAGTATTAATCAAGTATATTTTAGAAATGGGGTTTTTAGTTCAAAACCAATTAAATTAAAACCTTGCTATAAATTAGCCTACAATAGTGAAAAGATTAGTTGTGGTATTGAGTAATAATAGGAAATGATTTATAAATTTAGAAATTTCATAATTGTTTTATATAAGCTAACTCTTTATTTTCTTAAAAAAGAAAGAAAAGAAAATGTAGTTTTTAGATTAAATTCAATTAGTTACATTACTATCTTTTATCTTTGGAATATAGATTTTAAATTTTAAAATTTTGATTATTGTCCTATCTTTATAATATAGAATTATTTTAATTAATTGACCCATGGGTATCTTTTATTGAATATGAGAGGGATCTATCACATATTTATATACATATCTTTAGGAAGCATTTATTGCACTTTCATTTGGCTAAATTTATAACATAAATTTTACAAGTCTGAACTATTCCTTTTACTTTAAACATAGAAGCATGGTATTTACACTAAAGTGTCCCTTAGGCACCCTATTTTTGTATACTATGGAAGAGAGAGACTCCTATTATGTAATTATTTAGGTTGAAATTTTGAAGTTAATTAATTCGACTTGAGTAAACTAGGTTTCTTGAACCAACACCTCATAGGGTTTCCTCCACACTAGGATTAATTGACAACACCTCTCTAGGGTGATTGTGGTAGTGAATTTTTTTCCATCCCTGTTTCACCTGAGTGGGTGGCAACGGACAAAGAACTGTCTAGGGTTGGGGAATAACCCTAGAAATGGTTGGATACCCGCTCGTAGTTACATAAAACGTAGTGCAAGATAGAACTACATATTTGCAATCCTCATGTTAGTCGCATCCGATGGGGCCTTGATCTTGTGGATATAGGGTATGTAGGCAATCTAGATGGCGAAGGATGCCCAGGCTAGTACTCAGGTTCCTCGGATATAGAGTCTTCTAAATACACAACTACATAAATTCAATCTCTAATCTAAAGAAGAATAATTAGATAACTAAAAAATCCTCCAGTACTCAGACAAATCCTCAGGAGGTTTGACCTTGTACCTACCATTTGTCGAAAACCAAGGGAAGGTACATGGTCCTCAAAAATTTTCTCTTATCAAATGAACTTACGAAAATTCATTGGTGCAATAGATGGGCCTATTGCATAATTTCCTGTAAGTGACCTAGGGTCCAGATTGGCCCTAATGAGTCTAAGTCTCTGGCCAGAGCATATTAATGGATCATGTTCTTATTTAGCCGCATGGAAAATGTGTTTACCTATCCCGTATTGGATTGGGTTTCGGTTCGTTGAACCATTTAGGCCCGTTTGGCCATTAGTTGATCTACCCCGAATTGGGTAGTGATACGGTCCGTTAGACCTGGTTTCATATGAACCAATTTTCCCAAAGAACAGAAGAGCCTATTTGGCTTTGTTTTAGTATGTCTCGTTTGGACACCATAGCCTGAATTGGCTAATTGATACTTTCTGAGCACTCAGACTAAACTAAAGTCCAGAAAACAAAAGTTAAGGATCTAGACAGCTAGTTAGGACATGAACAAGAATCCCATAAGGGGAAACCAAACTTTAAATCTCTTAAGAAAAATAATTTTAAAAAAAAAAAATCTCTAAGGTCCCTGAACCTAGTCCTTACAGTATTATCTTTGGCAAAAAAATATTGGATACTTATCCTAAACAAAACAACTTGCCACCATCCACTAACATGTCCTAGGATGCATCCTTCCTACAATGGGCATTATCTATTGGCAATCACTTTGGATTCTTATCCTCGAAACAAATCCCTTTGGCTAGAGGTATGAAGAACATTGGCTTGTTTGTTTACTTGATCTTTTCTTTTGATTTATCTTATTGCACCTATTCTCATGACCTCTCGATGATGTCTAATCAAAAATATTTAGAGAGAAAGGAATGGGACATTGATCATTATATTTTGTGGGTTGTGCCTGTTGGATGTTCTTGTAATATAACCTTGGTGAATACTTGCTTTGTTAGGTATATATGGAGGGTGTTTTGAATAGCTTGTTGACTATTACATTGGAAGGTTATGCCTTTCCATGTTTTGGTTTGAGATGTTCAAAATATTTGAAGTACATCCTAGTAAGGTTTTCATATGTCAGTTGTGAACAAGAATACTCCTATTTGTTTGTTGGGTCAAATTCCATTGCACTAGATACCCTACCATCTTGGTTATCTTACCTTGATGCATCGTATCTATGTGTTTTATCAAACATAAGGAAATTTGTCCCTTTCTTGTCCCAATCCCTGATAAGCAAATCATCATCCATCATCACATCTAATAAAGTCTTAATGCTTCATATACTTGTTGGACTCTTGCATCTTCTAGGAATCAAGGGTTAATCCATCCATCTTATTCTTCTTATTCTTCTATATTTACTAACATTTCTATCCAAATTTGTGTGATATCTCAAAATATACATGAGGCTACCCATAGCTGAGGACTGTCTATACATCATCAAAATTGTCTACGTCAAATTATGATCTTTCTAATTATCTTTGTCCTCTAATCAGTAGAACCACTCCTCTCACATTTTATCTCGATCTCGATACATGCTTCTATTACTTGTAAATGTGATTATTTTTATGACATGTTGACATTATTTTATGACATTATGCATAAAAAATGTTTAAAAATTGAACTTCTTAAATGTTTATGTGAATAGATGGTATGCTATATTGATATTGATATATAATCATTAGGTTGATTTGTTTTAATAAATATATTTTTTATAATAATTTAGTCAATTAGTGCTAGTTATAATAGGGAGAGGATAAAAGAAGAAAAATAATGATTGGTAGCCATCAATGGTTATTACACTCACCATATTAATAGTATGATGTTTACAATAAAATGAGATTTATTTGGCAGTCCTAATTCTTATGTTTGTGCTACAATTGTCTAATATGCTTCATACACCAATATGACACCCAAGTTCTTGTACTTGTAGGCACAATGCTTTCTCAAAACTATCAAGTGGTAATAAAAAATCATGAGAAAAAAATCAACCTATGTGAATTCCAACACCCCACTTAAATCAAATATTGAATCAATGTGCCCCTTTCATGCACACAAATTCATCTTATAAGATTCTCTCACAATAACCAAAAATAGGATTCAAGGATGCCTTAGGTACTCCATTCTCATAGATCTTTTACAATTTCACTCATACATTCGAGATGCTCTTATAATTTCTACATCATAAGTGCTCATGATGAGGTTAACTTCAAATGAATAACTTGAAATTCCCTCCCTTAGCTTGACACACACTTTTATAATGTCTACACCATAGATGGTCATGATGACATTAACTTTAAATGAATAATTTAGCACCATCTTCTAGTCTTGGATTTTCCATATACTTTTTAACTTAATTTGGGTTTACTAGCTCCCACCTAAACAAAGACAAGAGATTATAAATATTAATAATCAAATAATCAATTCAAATAAACATGTGATATGTCCATAATCTAAAACTTGTGTTCTCAATTATGCAATATCTTATAACTTATCACTAGTCAATCTAGTCCATTGAATATCTTAAAAAGTAATTTTTATATGAATATCAAGCATACCTCCCATCTAATAGGATTAAACTTTAGAGGGTTCTTGAAGTAATGAGGATGAACATGAATAGAATGTAACCAAACTATTACTTTCCAACCTTTTGGAAACTTGTAACTTGTTATAAAAACAAAACAATTTAAATCTTCCACTTAGTTTACTAATCTATTGATAATATCTTACATCAATTATTTTTGCATATTTTTGAGAAAAAATAAAATACCATTGAACTCTATATCATTTGCCATAGTTATAAACATAAAGTGTACTACATTTGCAAGTCTGATAACTTCATCCATCACCTACATACATGATATAAAAACTAGATGATAGCATTGGCATCATAAAAATTAATGTGCATACTTACAAATTAATAAGAACCAATGTGCATACTTACAAATTAATCCAACAAACCATCTGGGTATGTTCTACTCTTTATTGTGTTGAGTATTGCCCCATGGTTAGACTCACACACCTTCCACAAGGTATTTCTCAAAGGTCTACCCCCATATTTGATCAAATGAACATTGGATTCCACGACAAGGTTCGAGTAATGAAGAATCTTCGATACATGTCAAAGTCCTAAAATAGCCAAACATTAACACTCTTATGTGGGTATCTTCTAAACCACATTCCAATAACAACCTAGCCTGTAGGGTATTTGATGTTTTCTATGAGGCATTTTTTCAAGCTACCCCTACCTTGTCAATGCTCACATGAATTTTTGGATGGAATGCCTTAAATAAATGTGGTATTGTGGCATGCCATGATTGCAAGATAGGCTCAAAATGGATGCATGGACAAGGCATGTGAATTTTTTGACAATAATTTTTTGGTAGACATGTATGCAAAATGTGGTACCTTTGACAAGCTAGTGAGCTCACTAACTTGTCAATGCGATAGGGTTGACAAGGTAGGGGCAGCTTGAAAAAATGCCTCATAGAAATGGGGTCTCACGGTGAGGCATTTTTTCAAGCTGCCCCTACCTTGTCAACCCTACCACATTGACAAGCTAGTGTGAGACCCCATTTCTATGAGGCATTTTTTCAAGCAACCCCTACATTGTCAACCCTACCGCATTGACAAGCTAGTGAGCTCACTAGCTTGTCAATGCAATAGGGTTGACAACATGAGGGTTGCTTTAAAAAATGCCTCATAGAAATGGGGTCTCATGGTGATGTACATCACCAACATCACCATGAGACCCCATTTCTATGAGACATTTTTTCAAGCAGCCCCTACGTTGTCAACCCTACCGTATTGACAACCGTGAGACCTCATTTCTATGAGGAATTTTTTCAAGAAGTCCCTACATTGTCAACCCTACTACATTGAAAAGCTACTGAGATCACTAGCACTAGCTTGATCACCATAAGAACCCATTTCTATGAGGCATTTTTTCAAGCAGCCCCTACATTGTCAATGAGGTAGGGTTGACAAGGTAGGGAAATTTGAAAAAATGCCTCATAGAAATGGGATCTCATAATGATGTACATCACTAGCTTGTCAATGTGGTAAGGTTGAAAACGTAGGTGTTGCTTGAAAAAATGCCTCATAGAAATGGGGTCTCACGGTGTTGTATATCACCGTGAGGCCCCATTTCTATGAGGCATTTTTTCAAACTGACCCTACCTTGTCAACCCTACCACATTGAAAATCTAGTGAGCTCACTAGCTTGTCAATGCTCACATTAATTTTTGGATCCAATGCCTTAAAGAAATGTGGTCTTGTGGTATGCCATGATTGCAAGATAGGTTGCACCTTTCCCCATGTTGCTAACTTAGCCTTGAATAAAGAGTCTTGAAATAGTGGAGAGAAGGGTTATAATCCAATGTAGGTAGACTAATCAAGGAAACATTTAAAATATTTCACAACATTAGTGATGAGGTAAATTTAGAAATAGAGATGAAAACCAAAATAGATTCAAAGATATATCTCTCTCTCCCTCTCTCTCTCTCTCTATTCTCTCTCTCCTATCCCCTCTCCCTCGATCAAGTCTCTCTCTCTCACTCACTCACTCCTATCTCTCTCCCCTCTACCCTTAACCCTCTACCCTCTACCATCTACCCTTAACCCTCTACCGGGTTACCTTAGAATACTGGTTTACACTTTCTAAGAGGAAGGAGATTTCGGATTTTTTCCATTCTCCATACTAAATGGGTTCAGCCGAACCACTGGGTTCGGCCGAACCCATGGTTAGGCCGAACCAATGAAAGCCCGAATAAAAAAACATATTCAAATGGGTTCGATCGAACATGGGTTCGACCGAACCCCTTCAATATGACTAAAACAAAAAATTGTTTCATTTTAACTGTCACTTTTACTTTGTTCTTTTACCAGTCACTGTCCCTGGTGCGCGCGGCGAACAGAGTCCGTGACGGCGACCAAACAAAGTTTCTCTCTCCGGCGAAAGCAAATTTTCGTTCGTCTCTTCAAAGTTCATCATTCCAGTTTGCATATCGAGCACTATTGAGCACTAGGTATTTAAAATTCAATTTTTTTAGAGTTCAAAATGCATCTATTTGTTTAATTTTGAAACCCTAAATGCAAATTTTTTTAAATTTGTTGAATTCAAATTGCACTTGTTTGAAATTTTTTAAAGCATTTTCAATATAGTATTTTGCTTCCCCGTTTTGCATATATTTTTGTCTTGTTAAACACCTTTCATGAGAAAAATGAATATCAAAACTATCAACTATCTGTTAGGGGATGAGAGGTCTATAATTTCAATGCATCTACACCTTTTCAATGCATCTACAACATTATTTCAAGTGTCAAATGCTCCAACATCACCTCCCCATCATCTACCATTTCGTAGTGGACACCTTAACTATCATCCAACTAATAACACAACAAATAAACTAAACACATATGTCACAAAATAATTTTAAAACTACAAATTTAGGGTCAAACTTGTAGATGAAAATGTAAATTCCATACATGTAGGAGTGAACCATGAAAGTCATATCTTGGTTTGTTAAGGTGTCATAATATTAAATCTTATAAAAAATCAAGAATCATATCATTGATTATGTACATTACAATAAAATATCTCCATATAACAAATGAAGCTAAAAAACCTAACCCTCTTTGTCAATTCTATAGTGTGCTTGTCTAGTATTTTTAAATTCAATTGTATGTTCAAAGGTAATTTGTGTATTTACTTATTGTATTTATTTATCCTAGCTAATTAGAAAAGAAAACTCTAAAGAAATTATTTTCTTTTCATTTTGGCAAAGCCATTTAATTTGGTATGTCCTACGATTTGGCCATAAAGGTTTTCTTGAATCTTATTTAGTTTTTAGATTTAAGTGCTTTCTCATTGTCTAATTTCTTAATCAAATCTAAACATTGTTAGATCCTTATTTCCTTCTAATACCAAAATCATCCTCTTTTCCTAGTAAGAAGTCATAGTTCAATCCCACCATGGTTGTGAATCAAGCTAAAATTGGTATGATTGGGAATATGCATGATACTAAATTTATCATAATGGAGAAGAATCATTTGACCATGAGGCCCTTGTTGAGAAAATGGTAATCAAGATATAGCTTTGATGCACACAACCTTTCTTTGGATCTTGCAAATTTGGCTAGTAATATTAATCCTAGTACAATGATTGATCTCCTTCATATACTATGTTGATTAATAAGCCATGTGGAAAGAAAGTACTTAAAGTTAAATAGGTAAAAGGATAAGCTCAACAATCCCTTTGAGTGATGTGCCATTTTCCCTCCATCCCAAGCTTCTTCTTCATGTATTCCTCCTTATTGTTTTACTCCTATCTATCTTATAATGCAATTTATTTCTCCTTCCACCAAATCTCCCCAAATTTATCCTCTCCTTTTTCCTAGATCTCATCTCATGCTTACTTATTATGATGCACATAGTTCTCTTGTCTCCACATTAGTTCTCATTAGTTTTGTTTACACTTCCCATGTTCCCCTCACTGTGATATTCCTACACAAGTCTTTGTCACTCCACACTCATTTATTATGTCACGACAAATTTATACACCACCTTCCATTTCTCATCTTGCCACTTTCATTCATGTCCTTAATCCTAGTGTAACTCTATCTACCCTTGACATTAATGTTTAAAGTCTTGTTGAGATGAAAAGTAATGTTGATTTCTTACCTAATGGAAACAAAAAAAGACATACATATAAAAATCAAACACAATTCAATTTCTATTGAAAATTTTACATATCCATTTTTTGTTGGATTTTTGGATCCTAGATTTGAGATGCACAATGTTAAAGGAGATCCCATGACACATTCAAGGTTCTTTAGTGCTACATATTTGGATTTTGTGTATGATGATAAGTTATTGGCTAAGTTCTTCCCATGAAATTTAAAATATTATGCTATTAAATGATTGTATTATCTTCCATTTGGGTCTATTTTTTAATATTGAAATTGGTCAATGCAAATATTGGGAATGTTGGATTGAAGTTTATTATTTTAGATTTTTTGACTGTAAACAAGGATCTACAAAGTATATACATTCTTAACATTTGCATGTGCAAGTGAGATGAATGTTAAGAACTAAAGTTGTTAGAGGCTACCACACTTAATTATGGATCTTCTAATGCTTCATCTACATCATCCTACCCTTGTAAATTTGAAAAGAAAAATTATTTCCAAAAGGATAGTAAAAAATAATGGAAATGACCATTGTACAAACTATACATTATAAATGTTTCTAATATTATGACTCTAAAGCCTCCAACTTTTTCCTTTGTAAAATGTGCTTCAAAATTTACTTAGTGCAAACATGATTACACTTCCTCCTATTAGGCCATTAGATAAATCTAAGGTTATTCCCAAAAGATATAATGAGAAAGAATTTTGTTATTAAATTGTAGAGTTAATTGTAATTATACTCAACATTTTATGGGATTAAGGAATAATTGATTAAGGATTTGATTGATAAAAAAAAATTAGGTTGAGGGGGTTAATATTGGGGTCAATCCTTCAATTGTTCCTCCTAATGAAAATTTAAATATTTTACACTAAATAAATCTAATAAAATGGTTTTATATGAGGGTCATGAGATTGAGGTACATATACATGTTGACGAGCTTGAAATCATTGATTCACCTACATGTGAGGAATGATTTGTTGGTATTAATAAAAATTATAAGGGTACTTATTCTTCTTCTTATGTACTAGTGATTGACTTTTATAGAAATTTCTATGGACTAACCAGTATTCAAACTTAGGACCTCCCATTTGGTGTTAGGATGCTCTACTATTGAGCTAATGGCTCACATTGTGATGAGTCCTTTTATGGCTTAGGTGTGTATCATTTCTCCAACACACTCCCTTGAGCAACAACATAGGTGTCAAATGCACCTAGCTTGCCTCTAATACCATGTTGAAATTTCCATGAACTAGTTAGGATGCAAATCTCCACCACTAAGCTACCCACCCACTTTATGACAAATCAATTTACGGTTTAGGTATGCTAATTTTTTCGACACCTTTTTCACATTGTGAGATATTACCAAATAATTATAATGGTCCTTTGGTTTTGTGTGGATCATGAACCATGTAAGGGTGTGTTTATTGATCTTACTCACCAATAAAATGTATGCATTGAATAATTTTTGTTTTATCATCATTTTATAAACAAGCATATGCATATTTGAGGGTTTATTTAAAATTGACTAATGATATGTTGATTGAAACTATAGAATACATTATTTTACCTTAATTTTTTGGTCTAAAAGATGAGGGAAGTTCTTATTCTATGTCATATTATTTCTTGTTTAGATGTATCTCATATTTTACTTGGGTATCCATGGACAAAGAAATATCGAGCAACATCATCTATGTCATGCCATCAAGGTATCAAATATGTTCACACTAGTAAAGAGGTTACAATTGCAAGAGATCCGTATATGCCTTTATTTTAGATTAAGCCATTTAACCTTAAATAATTTTAAGAACATACCTAAGGATCCTCTATATAAGTGCAAGGATTCTTTGCCTAATTTGTAAAAATTTCAAAAGGAATAACAATGGTGGGAAAATCAAGACAAGATGCAACAATTTAGAATTCCTAAAGGGTTTACAATTATTAGAGCCAAAGTAGGTTATATGTAGGTTTTATATTATAAAATGATTCAAGAATCTATAAGGAAAAAGAACCATAAGCATTGCAAACTTTAGTTCAGAAGCATAAGGGATTGGATATTTTCATTCCTAAACATGGTTTTCATAAAAAAAATTACTCATGTAGCAAGGAAGGATGAGGATTACAAATGATAAATCTATATTTTCTTCATCTTAAAAGGGTCTTCAAACTACTTGGGTATCAAAGAATGATTTACATAATAAAAAGTTGAAAATCTACAAGTAGAAATACCAAGTTACAAAAACAAGAATAATCGTTATGGTAATAGAAAGAGAAAATGCTTCCTCTTAAAAAACATGTTTATTAAGAGTTCTAATTTACATAGTGTTGAGGAGAACATAATATAATAAACATGATTCAAGTACCAAAACATTAAGTATGATGATTGGGATGAGAGGATCAACTTGGGGAGGATTATTATAACATCATTAGTTGGAACTTTTTAATTTTATCTCTTTGTGTTGGTGTTGTTTTTAATGTTCTTAATTAGAGTGCGGATGATGTTAATATACATTTAATGATGCATTTTGAAATTTATTTAGTAAAGGTCTCATTTTGTACATCTTTAGTAATTGTATAAAAATTTGGAATATTTTGGTTAATACATCTTATTGGAAAACCATTCATTGAAAAATTTTGAAGCCCACAACCGAATGGTTTGTGATGACCTCTTGCCTTCAAGAATTTCTATTATGCTCATCAATTTCAAACCATTTTGGGGTTCTTGAATGTTTTTAAATTTTAACAAACTCATTACAAAAAGATGGATTTTGAATTTCTTTTTCTTTTTCACATTTAGGTTCTCTCTTCTTATGTAATTTGGAGACACATTGAGTTTCATTGGTTCATGTGAGATATTTATAACAAGTATGCAATGAAGTCAAACTTTATTAGATTTGATTCAAGTAATATGACATATTTATTTTGCTTTCCAATCTATAATTTTTTGATGTTCTTGGCTATATAATTGAAGTTCATTCATGTTAACAACTATTAGATTAAATATTTTTATCCCCAATTATTTTCAAATGATTTTATACTTTAATCTTTGTATTCTTATTCTTTCTTTCATCGTTCATTTAAAATTTGAACCATTTAAGGATGCTATGTTATAGATTATAGTTGTCTTCCAATTCTTTTTAAATCAAGTTAATAGTATGAAAATATTATTGATGAGTAGATGAATTATTACAAGTTCTATTTTAGATTTGTATTCTCTTTATCTAGATATATTATTTACAAAAGTCTCATTGTTTTTTTAGGTGTACTGTATATATATATATAACATGGAAAATGTAGATCATGTTCCGCCTGCGCCAAATTCTTTGTTTGCAAATACTAGTAATGAGATAAAAAAAAATTGAGACATTCATTAGCATAGGGTGCAAACCCGGGGATATATAGTGAACCATGCATGTTAATATTGCATAGTCTAGAAAAACTAAAAGATGAACTTGAGAGGACTAGTGCATATTCCCCAGACAGAGTGACTGCTATTCTTTCCCGCATGTGGGAAGAAGTACATGGTGACATTCGACTTAAACAAATACAAGATAGTGTCACCAAAGAAATGATAAAAACCACTTGTTTTCCATTTTATCAAAATGTGTGTAAGGTTAGGGGATACCAGGTCACTAGATGTTTCAATCATGTTATGGCCTCATTGATCTACCCACGATTTCTCATAGCACATGGTCTATACCCAAACAATGACCACATTCCATTGTATTTTGTTCAGCAGTTGTATGCTGAGGTCCATTTGGGCCTCAAAGTTAACTACCTGGACATTCCACCATATGTTGGTCAGGGGCGTGGTAGGATTGTTGATAGGCCCACCTATCATCGAGTAGGTAGACCACCCCCAATGTTTAGGGTATTGGTTGGTGACAGGTCTCCTGCTCTCACCCCAGCTCTAGCCCCCATAGCAGATGAGGTTGTTGTTGCTTCCCAAAAGGAAGCAATTGACACTGTAGGTGACATTGCGGCTACCACCACTAGGATATCTAATGATCATGTAGGTTAGTATTTGATATCTAGACATTCCCAATCCACACCATTTTCAGCACAGTGGACCACCATGGATCCTTTTATAGTGGTCGGCATCCCTACTCCTACACGGCTTGATGCACTTACAGGAGATATGTCACGCATGACTCTACATTGTTTGGATGAGGACCTGTTGGAGGCATATGCCCACATTGCATCAAACAATGGGATTGGTATAGAGCATGTTAGAGATCATTTGAGACATAGAGGTCGTTCAGTTCCAAGATCCCATCACTCTCAGTCAAGCACTAGTGTGCATCAGAATCCACCTACAGTTCATACGGTAGCTGCACAGACTATGGGTTTTACTTATATGTTGATTGGTTCTGGTTCATCATCACCGATGCCATCTCACCTTCATAGTCCTCTACATTCATCATTTCTAGCACGACATGGGATAGATCAGATGGATGCATATGTTGATTCGTTGCTTGATCGTTTGGTGGATATGGTGGAGGCGAATGTTTCAGAGGACTTAGGTCATTCGATATCAGATGATGCATGTATGTGTGCATGTGCATGTTTCACCTCTTTTTCATTATTTTTTAAATTTCTTTTTAACTAGATATTCATTTAAGTTGATATATATGTGTGTATATATATTGTTATAGGTGGACATACCTCATATCACTCCTAGCCTTGGTCCAAATCGTGTGCATGATCGATGTGACTCTATGGATGAATCTGCTATCAGTGGACATGTGAGTTTTCATAAAATATATATTTATGTATGCATAGATAAATACAAGTTCTAGATTGATATTTAAAAATACAAGTTCATTTAAAAATTACTTTCATAAAATTTATTTAATAAAAATTATATGTATTTAACACATCTTGTACACAATTTTATTTGCAGGGCTCAGCACATCCATCAGAGCAGGACCGTTCTCATTCAGATGGCCATTTGTCTAGGAGTAGACATTCATATTAGGCCATGCATTCTAGATTTATGATCTTTACCACATGATGTGTATTTGATTATATGATGATCTTTAAAATTTAGTATTTGATATTTGATGATCTCTAACTTACACTTGCTTATATGATATACACACATTTGCTTATTTTTTGATCTTTAGTATTCGACATTAGATGATCTTTAATTTACATTTTGCTTTTATGATATATGTACATATATTTTCTTATATGATATATACATACATTTTCCTTTGGTTTATATAACATGTGTTATGTTTTATATGTATCATTGAATCCCTTTACATATATGTACATGTGTTTGCTTAGTGGCTTAAACATGCTTACACATTACAATATATGTATGCATTTGCTTTTAAGATTCAATATACATACATTTTTCTTATTTTATGATCTCATAACTTACATTTCCTTATATTCAATACATCGACTTTCAGTAGAATTTTAGGAAATCAATGCCATTTTATAATTAAGTCTTATTCATGTTGATCACAATAAATATTTTTTTAAAAAATGACTTACAACATGAACCATTGAGTTGAGAACAAGATATAATCTTGACAAGTAACTTGAAATTCAATTCAAATATAATTTTAAGAAAATAATCTTAAAATTATATCAAGCTACATATTTTTAGTAAGCAATCTTGAAACAATTCCAAATATTTAATTAAGAAAATTTAATTCAAATTATACCTCTATTATACATTTTCAACAACTAACTTGAAATTCAATTCAAATATAATTAAGAAAATTCAATTCAAATTATACCTCTAATATTTATACATTTTTTGACACTTTACCAAAATTTTAAAATTACTAGATATGTTGTGCATACCTATGAATTAAATAACAACAAACTCCACAATGAAATAACTTGTTTTTTTACTACTTGATTCATTTAAACTAGGATCTAGTTATTCCATGTACACTTGAATAATTTTGATTCACTTGGAGCCAGATTTTGGAGAAGTTTTTACTTATCAAGGAGGCAAATATTGAGCTCTGACAACTTTCATTTTTATCAATCAAGGAAAAATTTGGAGGATAATTTAACTAAGTTGGTAGAGAAATTTTTTAGAGTCATCTTTAAGTTTAAGAAGAAAATGGGACAACAAAGAAAAAGAAAAAAATGCATCTCAACGAAAATTGTCAAAAGAAGAAGAACAAAAGAGGCGTGATCAAAACTTGGAAAATTATCATAGAAAGAAACAAGGTACATACTTGTTTCTTCTCTCTCTCACTCTCAAGTGTGTGTTTATTACTTTTACTTTGAAGTTTTCTAACCATCATTGCACTTGAATGACTATAAATACTTTTAAATATCCTCAAGTCATCTTGGTCATGCAAGTTGCAATGTTTATATAATCCTTGACTCCAATTCCTTAAGCCAATTCTTTTTGTTTCAATATTTACAGTGTTTTGTGTCTTTCATATTTTATTTTCATCACTTCAATGTTCTCAAATTATTTTTATGTTTTATGCTCTAGGGATTCCTCAAGCTGGAGTCGGGCCAAATCTAGATATTGGATCAAACGAATCTATTGAAGAACACATGAACCTTGAAGTTAGGGAGGAGACCCAAGTACAAACAATGCTTGTTGGAGAGGGGTCAAGATCACTTCCTTCTACTGGTATGGATGAACATATAAAAATAGCACAAACTTCTCTCACTTATAGCTCATCATGTTTTATCAATTTGTTTTCTTGCATACATAAACTTCACTTATATATTTAACATCATCTCTCACTTTTGTTTGCAAAATATTTTTTGACACATGTGTAGGAAGGGCTCAACAAGCAGGAAGTTTTCATGCTCAAGTCGAGCCAAATCTAGACATTGGATCAAATGAATCCGCTCAAGAATGCATGGTCCTTGAAGATAGGGAGGAGGCACAAGTTCAAAAAATGCATGTTGGAGAGGGGTCGGGATCACTTCCTCCTACTGGTATGGATGAGCATATAAAACTAGCTGAGAAGGTGGGGAAACAAATTTCTCATAGAAATTTAGATCATTTACTTGAAATGGATATGGAGAAACTCAAATATTATGCCAACTAGCCTTATAATAAGAGAAAGAGGTCAATGACTAAATCTGTAAATGGAATGATAAATCATCATTTCAATCATCTTGATACACTTGAAAAAACCCAATTGTTATCATGTTTACTTCTTCGTGATGAGCTCAAAGAGTCATTACAATTGTTGGGTGTCCATTCATCATCAAATAAGAAGAAACACATGGGATTACAAAAGGATATTGTTCAAAATGTTAAAAAAGGTTTAGATTCCATTGGGAAAGGATCTCAATCAGTGGATAAGGCCACTACAAGAAGGGTGATGTTGACATCTATTGTACATCAAGATATAGCAAGAAAAAGAAAAATGTCAGCACTTTCAATTGAAATTGGTTATAGTAGAACCACATTGATAAAATATGAGAAAAAGAGAAAGTTTTTGGATGAGAGTTTAGAAGAAATTGAGCAATTATGTGTAGAGCTCCCTATTCTTGACAGGATTGAAGATGTTGTTAGGAACTTGGTCTCAGGTTTTTGGCATGATCAGACTCGTCCATCATCAAATACTAGAGATGTTATGAGATATAGGATTGGACCTAGTCTTTATGAAAATCATATCAAACATTGGCTAGACATAACACAATTTGAGATGTATATAAACTTTTGTAATTCATATCCTCATATAAAGATTGGGCAAACAATGTTTCAAAGGTTAAAGCCATATTATGTGAAGATAAACAAGTTTTTTGAAACTTGTTGTTGTCGTTATCATATTGAATTTTATCTCTACTATCAGGTGTTTTGAAAGATGAGAGAAGAAAGATGTGGGTTTCAAAATGCACCTCCTAAATAGGAAACAGGATTTGTTCATAAAGTCTATATTGTGTGATCATGAAAATGGACCTCAAATAAATTGCATAAAAGGAATTTGTGAGACATGTGGAAATTTGGCTAAATTTCCTTCAAGAATTAAGGATACTGACCTAACAAAGGCAGTAAATTGCAAGAGGTAAGTACTATTTTTTAGAGAGTTTATTTGTTTCGTTTCTCATAGATCAAGTTATTTGGATTCTCTTTTGATGTAAATGTTTCATTGATCAAGTGTGGTTTATTAGTTATTCATATTTTAATGACAGTACAAGTATGTAAAGTTGCAAACAAATTTTGGAAAGAATCCACAAGGTTGAACTATGTAGAAGAGGACATTCCCATTGGAAAATTTATGGAAGATTTTCAAAAATTGATCTGACCATACATACATCATTCATTTTTGCTAAGTGGCAAGCACAACAATTCCAAACATTGAGAGATACTTTCCCACATGGAACAGTTCTATCAGTAGCTGACTTTGCAGAAAATTACTCCTTTCTACATCAAATGGAGATTCAATGAGTATTACTTTTCAAAGCAGATCGCTATTATGGTTCATGTGTGTTATCGACATGCACAATCAGAATTGGATGGTGTTGAGAGTACAGATGAAGAGCGAGTCATTAAAAAAGAATATCACTTTTATATTAGTGATGATAAAGAGCATGACACACTTTTTGTCCAACATTGTTTTACAATATTTTTTGAGAATTTGAGAAGTAGAGGTGTCAAATTTGAAAATCATTTTGTATGGTCAGATGGATGTGCGGCACAATTCAAATCTTCACGACCATTCTATGCACTTTGTAGATATCATAAAATCTACAAAATACCACATGTTTGGAGTTTTTTGAGAGTGGGCATGGAAAGGGTGAGCATGATGGAGCAGGAGCTTGCATCAAATGAGCTTTAAGAAAGCATCAAATGAGTTATCCAGAAGATCATCTAGACAATGCACATGATGTTGTTGAATGGTGCAAGAAACACTTTACATCAAATGTGGTCGGCACATATTCAAGAACAAACCGACACATTCCACATAGAGTGTTTTGGGAGATATTGGGTATGTATAAATTACATTAAATCAAAAATTTGAATTTATTTAAATTTAAAATATATATACATATTTGTTCACATAAGTTTTTTGTTGTACATATGTATCTAGGCATGGATAGAAGATCGATGCATGGATGCAAGAGGGTAGAAAAACAAGATCTTTGCATTGTGTTAGGAGTTCAGATAGTCGCCATGGATGGATATTAGACACAAAGGATTACTCTTGTTTTTGCACAGAGTGCATTGAGGGAAACTCTGATTATGCATGCAACAATCAAGAACTTGGATATGTTGGTAAATGGGATTCAATGCACTTTTCTTATTTTGAGAAACATATGATGAGAGCGAGGAGAAGAAAGATTTGAAGACATTGCTGATTTCAATTGCTATGATATATTTGGGGATTATGCAGAAAAGGCCTGCGTGTAAGTTTTCAATAATTTAAATTTTTATTATATATATCTAGTTAATGATCTTTAGAGACATTTTCTATTTTTTAAAAGATTTTTTAGTATGAAATTTGGTGTATAGGAGATGTTTTTGTAGTCATAGCAAAGCCTAAAAACATCTAAGGTGTTAACTATTATTTATTGTGTTCCACAGAAGAGAGGAATAAGCTAACATAACCTAAAACAAGTGATGGAATGTTATTTCCCACAGGTGAGTTTGAATTTAAAATTTTATATATGTCCATTGTATTCACATGTGCACATTACATTCTAAACATTAA
>VDFB02000013.1:179612208-179648633 GCA_007258455.2 Sequoia sempervirens
TCTTCTCTCCTTCTCTCTATCTCACTTCTCCCTCCATCTCTCCCTACATCCATCCCCCTCTCTATCCTAATCCCTCAAACCTATACCCTCAACCCTTAAACACTCAACCCTAAACCCTCAACCCTCAACCCTTAAATCTTAAACCCTTAAGCTCTCTACCCTCTATCCTCTACCCTCAACCCTTAAACCCTCTACCCTCTACCCTCTACCCAATACTAAGAGATATTATTGTATAGGGTCCCTACATGATCTTGTATCCTCAGACAGAATGTTTCCAAGTGCCACGATTTTCAAGTAATTGCTTGTTTAAGTTTGTTGCCCTTTTGCACTTTGGTCTCTTAAGAGACTTAACTTGTAGAATGTGGTTAGACTGTTTTGACATGTTTGGGTGTGAAAGAGGACCTTTCCTATCATAAACCCACCCATACAAACATGTTGGAATAGTCAGTTCGGTCATATGACAAACAGAACAAAATTTACACCACTTTCCAACTTGTCACTACATGCAACTAACCTATTTTCTATCAACTAAAATTTGTTCACCCTAGGAAAATGGCTTGGAGCTATCAAAAACTAAGATACATTATTATAGAGGGGGCCTATGTTTCCCATATCCTCAAACGAAATTTTTCCAAGTTCCATGGTTTCTAAGTAATCATTCATCGAAGTTTGCTACCCTTTTGCACTTTGGTATCTTAAGAAACTTCGCTAGTAGAATTTGGATTGAACCATTTCAATGTGTTTGGGTGCAAAAGAGGACCTTGACTAGCATAAACCCACCCATACGAACATTTTGGAATAGTTGGTTCGGTCATATGACAAACTGAACGAAAGTTACACCACTTTCCAACTTTACACTACTTGCAACTGACCTGTTTTCCATCAACCGAAATCTATTCACCATGGAAAAATGACTTGGAGTTATCAAAAACTGAGAGAGGTTATTGTAGAGGGGACCTACATGATCCTGTAGCCTCAGACACAATTTTTCCAAGTGCCATGGTTTCTGAGTAATCACTCATTGAAGTTTTCTTCCCTTTTGCACTTTAGTCTCTTAAGAGACTTCATTGGTAGAATGTGTTGAAATGTTTCAGCATGTTTGGGTGTGAAAGATGAACTTTCCTAGTATAAACCCACCCATACATACATGTTGGAATAGTTGGTTTGTTTGTATGATGAACAGAGAAGAATCTACACACGCACCTTCCTCAACTTCTTGAGAGCAGGAAGAATCTCTTCATTGAATACATATGTATCTCATTCAATTTGGCCTGCTTCTTTTTCAAGTGTTTTTAGAGCAGAGTAACCTCCTTTTCATTGATGATAAAATCATCTTCTTGATGATAGAATCTCTTCATTGAATACATATGTATCTCATTCAATTTGGCCTGCTTCTTTTTCAAGTGTTTTTAGAGCAGAGTAACCTCCTTTTCATTGATGATAAAATCATCTTCTTGTCTTTTAATTCCTTTTCTAAGTGGTTAATTCTAGTCTTCATTTGTTTTTCTTCAATTTCAACACTTCCAACTATTGCCTTTGCATCTACAACTATTGTTATCATCTTTGGAAGTGTCTTTTTTATTACAGAGTGCAAATGTTTCTTTTAACAATTTCTTTACAAAACTTCTCTACCTTTATAGATAAGACTTTCAAGTGTCCAATGCACTTATTCTCCTTTTTTCACTTACATTTCATATTGCTTCTTCCTTATCATCTATTTCCAGTTGTATTTTCTCCACGAAAATCTTAAGTTTGAGAATCTTTGACTTCATTTGTTCATTTATCAATCTACCATAAAGATTGGAATGATTGTAGGATATGCCCAAAATGGAAAGTGTGGTAGCTTAGAGAAGGCAATGAGCTGTTTGAAAAAATGCCTCAAAGAAATGTGGTCTCATGGTAATGGACATCACCATGAGACCACATTTCTTTGAGGCATTTTTTCAAACAACTCAATACCTTGTCTATGCTTTTGCTTACTATTATATGCTTTGATAAAAAAAATTCCATGCATCCATAGTTTGGTTAAGAGCACATGTTTTAGGCTTTTATCCATAGCAGCAAGGGAACCTTGGAATGGGATATGACATTGATCAAAACATAAAAGGGGGTATTTTCATGAGTGTTATGGTCACAATTTCCTTAGTAGACACATGTGAAATGTGGATGCATAGACAAGGCACATGAACTATTTGAAAAAATGCTTCAATGAGAGATGTCCTCATGGTCAACGTGGATGAATTGACAAGGTAGTGAGAATTGTAAGAAAAAATGCCTCAAAGAAATGGGGTGGCATGGTGAGACATCGCCATGCCACCCCATTTCTTTGAGGCATTTTTTCAAATAGCTCACTACCTTCTCATTGATACCTTGTAGGAAAACTAATAAAAGGACAATATGAGAACAATACAATCAAAGTTAGAGCTTAGATTTTTAATGTGAAACAATGCATTTACACATTACTAAACTTAGGATGTTAATTAAAATGGTATAAAATGTAAGAGGAAAGGGCACAAACATACATTTTTTAAGAGATCAATCAAACTAATTTTTTAAAGGATGTATTGCTAGTGGTTAATCATTGAGTAAAAATATACATTCTCTTAAAGGTATTCCAAAATCAATAGGATGAATGATAGAATGAGGAACTAATGAATAAAAAATCAATTATTGAAAATTGACTACTTAATCAAGTGGACCAACTTCTATTGAGTCAAATAATGAACTCACAACCAATGAATTAATAGCAAAGTTTCCTATTTATAAGTGGTGTTAGAAGGAATGGGGTATGACATCTATCAAAACATAAAAAAGGGGATTTTCATGAGTGTTATGGTTGCAATTTCCTTAGTAGACACATGTGAAATGTGGATGCATAGACAAGGAACATGAACTATTTGACAAAATATATCAATGAGATATGTCCTCGTGGACTACAATGATTGCAGGATATGCACAAAATAAAAAATGTATGGATAAATTGGTAGCATAGACAAGGGAATGAGCTATTTGAAAAAATTCCTCAAAGAAATGTGGTCTCATGTCCATCACCATGAGACCACATTTCTTTGAGGTATTTTATCGAACAACTCATTGCCTTGTCTAACATGTTTGATAAAATTATTTTGGTAGACATGTATGGAAAATTTGGTAGCATAGAAAAGGTAGTGAGTTGTTTGAAAAAATGCCTCAAATAAATATGGTCTCATGGTGATGGAATGTCATTCCATCACCATGAGACCACATGTCTTTGAGGCATTTTTCAAACAGTTCATTGCCTTATCTAACATGTTTGATAAAATGCTTTGGTAGACATGTATGGAAAATGTGGTAGCATAGACAATGTAGTGAGTTGTTTGAAAAAATGCCTTAGAAATTTGAGTTTTTCACAAGCTTGCTTCCTTTTCAACATTCAATTATATATCACTCAAATAGAATTACTAACAACAATACAAATAACCAATGTATAATGTTAAATTCCCACAATTCAATCACAATTAACATTGCAACACTACAAAATTTGAGACTTGAATTGATATATATCAAATTCGATGTGAAAAATCTCTGTTATTTCCTCCTTCCTAAGTTGGAAAACCATAAAAAGGTGGTAGAATGTGAAAAATTTGCATGTGCACTTCCCAACAACACTAGAAAGCTCTTTTTTGTCAGAACACATGCATAACCAGGAGAATAATAGAGCATGTGGGCCTGGATTACAAGTGTGCTAACATTTTTACCATTTTTAGAGCAAGCCAAAATGTGCTCATGTTATAACATGCTCACATTATAACGCATTTTTGTTATAACATGAGCACGTTTTCTCTTCCTATAGAAAATGGCTATAACTCAACTTCTTCAAAACACACTCGCATTAAGAAAAAGTTGATTTTCTAAAGGTTTCCTCTCTCTCTCTCTCTCTTACTCTCTCCTTAGCCACCCATCCCTCCTTAGCCATCTAGGTCTCTCACTTAACCCTAAACCCTATCCCTAAACCCTCAACCCTAGACACTATTCCTTAAACCCTAATCCCTCAATGTTATACCCTTAAACCCTTAATACCACAACCCTTAAACCCTAAACCCTAATCTCCCTCTCTCTCTCTCTCCCTCTCTATCCCTCCCACCCTACCTAGATAAGTCCCTCTCACTCCAACCCCCTCTCTCTCACTCCCTCTCTCTCAAGTATCTCCCTCTCACGTGCCCTTTCCCTCTTTCAAGTCTCTCTCTACAACCCCTCTCTCACACTCCCTCTCTCTCTCTCTGAGGTCTCTCCCTCCCACCACCTCGCCCTCTCTTAGGTCTCTCTCTCTAACTCCCTCTATCTCTCTCACATCCCTCTATCTCTCACTCCCTCTCTCTTAATCTCTCTCAGGTCTCTCCCTAAGGCACCCTACCTACATAAATCTCTCTATCTCTATCTCTCTCTCTATCCCTCCCACCCTACCTAGATAAGTCCCTCTCACTCCAACCCCCTCTAAAAGATTATTTGTAGAGGCACAAGGTTCCATTAATAGCCATGGAACTAAGTTAATCTAGTTCCAAAATTTCACATGCATCAAAATGAAAGGATTACTAGAAAGCCCTATGGATTACCTAGGTATCCAACTAACAAAATGGTGTTGCTAAAGCTTTCAAGATAACTAATAAAATCCCATAGGCTTTTCGAATTCAAACATGGAGTAGGGGTCAAGTTTCATCACCACTGATTGGTATGCTTTCTATAGCATCAACTATCTTAATGCTTCTAAAGAAAAATTATAGTTGCATAACTTGTAGCTTTATGATGAAGCCAAACCAAACTATGACCCATATGGAAGGATGGAGAAGTATGTTTTCTCTTCATTAAAGCACGTGCCAAATCTAAAATATTTCTAGGTAGATTGTATAAATGACCATGTTGTTTTCTAGGTACATTGTATAGATGACCATAATGTAAGTAAAAGTACCCACTATAGGCTCATTGTTAAGAAAATGAAGAGATTGGGTATACATATAACACCCCACAAAGTAAAATATGATGATAAGGTCATACATCCAAGTTATGACAAAAAAGATGAATGAACCCATTCTTGATCCAAATTGGTCTAAGAAAGAAGTATCTTCTATTAAGGAGCAAACACAACATATTTTGGATAGTATGCTACCACTTGGTTGGACCAATATATTGAAGCATTAAAAGCATGAGGAGTTGCAATAACATATAGTTTAAGGGGTGTGTGTAGAAAGATGGGGGACCAAAAGGTGGCCATAAATACTTTTTAGTTTATCCAAGGTATTACATGAGCATGTTATAATGCACTTAAATTATAACACGCTCGTGTTATGGCGAGCAATAGCATTCAATCCTAGGCTAGTCACTACCAAGTCATAATGAGTCTTACTATAATGTGAGCCCATTGTAATGCCCATGCTATGTATGCTATAAAGAGAGAGAGAGAGAGAGGGATAAGAAGATAGATATAGGGAGAGAGATGGAGAGGAAGATAGAGATGGAGAGTGGGAGGTAGATGGAGAGTGGGAGAGGGAGAGGGAGAGAGAGAGGGGAGAGAGGGATAGAGAGAGATGGAGAGATAAATATATAGAGAGGGAGAGATGGAAGGAGAGAGGAAGAGGGAGAGATGGAGAGATTATTCTATTTTACAAGATAATTTTAAAAAAAATCTTGTTTCCTCCTAGACCCCTTGGAAACACAAGTGGGGTGCAATCCCCTCGTACACCCCTCATCAGGAACTAGGATCCAAATATGGCTAAAATAAACAAGAAGATAATTAGGCTACATTACAGACAATAATAAGATAGAGATAACGAGGAGAGATATAGATAGGGAAAAATATATAGAGAGGAAAACTAAGATATAGACATAAAGTTCTAGGAAGAGGGAGAGGGAGAGGGAGAGAGGGATGGATAGAGAGGGAGAGGAAGATAGAAGAGGAGATGAAGATAAAGGGAGAGAGGAAGAGGGGGAGATAAATATAGAGAGAGATATTGAGGTAAGAATATAGAGAGAGGAGAGATAAATATATATAGAGGAAGAGGGAAAGGGATAGATAGAGAGAGATATAGAGAGGGAAAGAAATATTGATAAAGAGATAGAGATATAAGAAGATATAGAGAGAGGGGGGATAGGAGAGAGATAGAAAGAAAAGTATAGAAATGGATATCTAGAGGTCTAAGAAGAGGGAGAAGGAGAGGGAGGGAGAGGTTTCTAGAGATAGAGATGAAGAGTGGAAGATAGAGGTAGAGATGAAGATAGAGGGGGAGGGGGAGAAAAAGATGGAGAGAGGTGAAGGAAGAGATAAAGATAGAGGGCGATGGGAAGGTAGTGTCAGTAATGGAGCTTGACTATCTTTCTTATTTAGAGGTTTTGTTTCAACTATGTTTGGATCTTAGTTCTTAATAGAGGGTGTGGGGGGCTTGTGCCCCTACCCCCACTTTTATCACCAAGAGGTCCAAGGGGGCTACAATAATTTTTAGAGCCCCCTAATGGGGGTTTAGGAATAACAAGCCCTCAAAGAGATTTTTCTTACAAAATTGCCTTGTAAAATAGAATAACGGCTATTTGATAGAGAGGGAGAGATAGAGAGATGTAGAGGAAGAGGGAGAGGGAGAGATAGAGAGATATAGAGGGCAAGATAGAATAACAACTTTGTATTCTTTATTATGATAGGTATAACATGAGCATGTTATAATGCGAGTGTATTAGAATACGAACATGTTAGTGTTATAATGCACTAATGTTATGCCCTAGATGGACCAAGAAGTGGTTGTGGGCATTTTTTTCCCCATCTTTCTATGCATGCCCCTCTCCTAAGAAAAAGAATTTATTATGTGTATTATTTACTTGCAAACTTCTCTTTGGGGACATTATACATTTCATGGTAAATCTCTCTTTGGGTTAAAGCCATATTCATTCATTTAATTTATTATTATAAAATAAAATTTATTAATATGATGAATAAATTGTTTTTATGAGCAAGAGAATTAGTAGGGTTATTGAAGAGATATCAAAATCCTAAGCCTAAAGATTTTGTAAAAGCATTCACTATCACCACTTGCTAGCTAATAATGAGAGAAAATACTTTGAAAAAATAAAGCATATACATGAGGCTTTGCAAGAGATTATTGATCATAAGGTACAATTGACTATTGAAGCATGTGCAAAAGAGTATGAGCCAATGCATTTTACAAGGAGGTAGATCATTTTCCCTACAAATTTCCAGTGGTCAAGAAGAAGGGAAAAGGGTGTGGTAGAGCTTATCAAGGAATATAGAGAATCATGAATTGACATGATTTTTAGGCCTCTTCTCCTACTAATACCCATTGCACTTGTGAACGTTTCTCAACATCAACACAACATGGAATTTGAAGCATGTAGTGCGTTGACATAGAAGTACATTGAGGTTAATCTAACCCAAGTAAAGAAAATTGGGATAGATACATACGAGAGTGTGATTGTAGTGTCATCTTAAAAGAGTTAAATAGAAGAAAATGTCAACAAAATAAAATATTCCTAATTTTATTGATAGGGATTTTAAAAACTATAGACAAAACAACAAAATTTTCTAAACTACTATAAGAAATTCTCAACTTCACCCAAAAAAAAAAATACCCCACAGGAATTTAAAATCTAGAAAATAATAGCTCTTATTTTTCTAAACAAAATTTTAATTTCTCCTATAAAAAACTTTTTTTTTCCTAACTTTTATGCCTAGAGAAGGTGCCAAAAGACCGCTTCCTAAAAAATTCCATCAAAATGGTCCAAAACTAAGTTGCAATAGACTTAGATGTGGAAAGAGTTGTTTTAAAGAATTTGAGTGGACTATAAATAGTCTCTCCCCTATCTTGCAATACTCAGAAGTACTGTACTAATCCATTCCTTCTGCGGATTGCACCACTTTTGAAATGTACT
The DNA here is from genome assembly GCA_007258455.2 of Sequoia sempervirens. Lineage (NCBI taxonomy): Eukaryota > Viridiplantae > Streptophyta > Pinopsida > Cupressales > Cupressaceae > Sequoia > Sequoia sempervirens. The sequence continues at coordinate 179,620,117 of VDFB02000013.1, forward strand.
ACTCTTCAGAAAGTGCATGGAAAATAGTAAGAAGATTCGCGTTTTGCCCACCTTAACTTCAAAAAATCGCATACTTTGTATAGATTGACTGAATTATATAGTCATAAATTTTATAACTAAACACATGCACGGATCCACTACTCATCCTCTGTTTATGCTGTTTTCGGTAATGTTGGGAGTGCATTTTCACTATTTTTTCTTGAAAATCAAGCTTAATAAAACAAAGAAAATAGTGCAGAAACAGGCAATAACTGTTGTCACCTAGAATTGCACCCTGTGCAGAGTTTACAAGAAACTGAGCATTCTAGAGCAACATGGGATCATCTCAAGGCTATGGGTAACCTATAACTGAAATGAACCTCCAGAGAAGGCCGGCTTCCTTTCGGTATCAACTAAACTATAGATTCTTTGAGAGAAAAGGGGAAACAGATGCATAAATTAAAAGACTACACTAGGGTGATACACTAAATTGATGAGAAATCATGAAATGAACACAAGAAGAACATACACATGAAAAGCCTAATTACTATTCTCAGAACAACATCTTCTAGATTTAATGCTTGTCTTCCTAACAGGTTTGGTCTACATACACATCTCAGGAAGGAAAGATTGATTTCACCACTCTAAGATATAAACAGTATTATGGAAAACACAGTTAGAACTTGCAAGCTCAGAAGAAAGATACAGAAATGAGAATCATACAAACATGAAGACAAACTTCCAAGGTAAACTCTGTGTCGCATTCAAGATTCCAGCTGAGTTACAGAAAACATACATTGATAGAGAAAGGATTGATTGAAAATCACTAACTCCTCAGGGTGTACAATCAGAGCTCTCCCTAAAAAAGGCAAAAATGGCCTTATATACAAATTGATATCAGCCCCCTAGGGCTTACAAAAATATCCCAACTCAGGAAAAGATCTAACTCAGATCTTTTGATTGAAATTAATGTTGAAGCTCCTGCGTGTCCCTGTTGTTGGTGTCGGTGTGGAGAACCGCCCTTGGAGAAGCTTTCTCCTGATCTTTTGTAGCATTAATTCCTCTTATCCATCATGTCCAGCTACCGAGTCCCCTGTTGAAGAGCCGCATTCAATGTCCCACGAGCTCAGAACAAATATATGTTGTATTCATGTTGCATTCGTCCTATGTTGGCATTCCACGTTCTGATCAGACTGCCACAGTTCGCCTTAGATCCCTCTGGTTAGTCGAGCACCTTCCACGCGGACCCTGCAGCTAGTCAAAAATCCCTTTGAATGGAAAAGCACCTTGACAAGACACTACAAATGTCTTGCCAATGCGATCAAGTGTCTCTACATTTTAGAAGCCATGTTGATACCGCCAAAACCATCGGCAAAGCAAACGGATTTGGTTAGAAGTCCTAGCAAGGACCATGAGTCACACCGATATCCTTCTAATTTGATACATTTGTCGCTGTCGGCTAGACATCCCTCTGTCGGGAAGAGGTTGTGCCGAAGGCACTTCAGTTTTGGTGAGCACACACCTCGTTTCACTTCGACAAAACTCCTAGCGAGACCCCCTTGCAGTCGATGTGCCCCCTTGTGTCGCTGAGACATTACGTAGAACTCCCCCCTCCTGGCGAATTCCTTTTTATTCTGAAGGCTCGCTGCTCGGCAAGACTCCCGCCAAGGTATGAACCCTCAGTCGACTTCCTTGCTCTCGGCCTGACTCCCACTGATCGGGAAGAAGTCTTCCCAAGCTACTTGTGCTACGCTGAATGCTCCTCCGTAGTCGGTGAGACCCCCTCTTATCGCTGGGACATCTCAGCGAAAGCTTCACTACACCGAGGGCTTTTGAGTCAGGGTGACATTTCCATCTTGACAAGACGTTTCACCGAGAACCCCTCCTTTGGCCGAAACTGCCTTTTCCATTTTGGAGGCTCCACCGTTCGGTGAGACTCCTATCGATAACACCCCTTATACCGCCAAGACCCCCCATTGTCGGCATGACCTCCGAGTGACATCATCAATTGGTGAGCCCTTCATGTTTTGGTGGGGGTCACCTTGCAGTCGACAAGACCGTCTCTGTTCGCCGAGACTCTATATCGAGCTCCATGCATTCTTTTTGAGTTCTTCTCCCCCTTCGACGAGACTCTGAATGTCAGCGGGACATTCCGATTAAGTCCCCTAGTTACACCGAGGCTCCTGATGTCGGCGGGACTCCTGCCGAAGACAGCTGCATTGAGGTCCATTCCTCCCTTTCGGCGAGACTTTCATCCTTGCCAAGACCTCCCGGCGAAGTCCCAACTCCTTTGCCGAAAGCATCCCTTGCTGTCGAGATTCTTCACACGTCGGCGAGAGATTGAATCTTCGCTAGGACTTCTCCCCGAACGTTGTAGGTCTCCCCGAAGCCCGTAGTCGCCGAGAGTCTCGCCGAATGGCGATTGAATGGCCTATCGGCCAAGGAAAATCTACTTGGTAAGAGGTCATACTAAACCTTCTCCGTTACAGCAATAGCTCTACGGCTCGTTCGGCATGACTGAAACTAGGTCTCAGCGACCTGCTCAAGATGGAAAGAAACAAACAGTCAGTCGGCCATACAATAGGAGAGTCCTGCCAACTTTTCCTTAGATGATTTTTCATGCCGAATACTCCCAGGGTAGCTTCTCCCACTGAGCTCCTCGTGACCTAGCAACAGATGCAGAGTCCCTACCCCCGTGTGAACGTCCCATTGCCTTTGAAGATTTGACATTTGATTACCTCACCTAATTTAACTATAGGTGAAATAGAGGCAACAATTCTGGTGACCTTTGCGGGATGTTTGCCTGCTAAACATGAGAACCAATAGCTACAACTTGTCCATTGGGCATGGAGTCGTTAGAAAACTCAAAGAACACATAAAACGTCAGTCGGCATATGGTTGCAATATGTATGAGATTTATAAGACACAACAGGTGGCCAAAACGGCAAGACAAGGGAAACAAAAGAGAAAATATATACTGTGTTGAAACAACACTTATGGAAAACACAAAACCTACACTATTATATACAAGAAAGGAACTTATCAGGCTCGAAGACAGGGTTTAAGGTGTATCCCATTGACTGGGATAGGAAGCGAATCTCCTTCTATTGTAGTCAGTTGATAAGCATTATGCTCTTTACAGCCTGTGATAACAAATGGACCAGTCCACATGTTGTTGAACTTGGTGTGATGGCCTGGTCTGCTTTTGAGAACGTCCCATTTGAGCACTAGGTCTCCCTCCTTAAAAGACTTTCTTGTAGCCTTCTTATCAAAAGTCCTCTTTGTCTGGAGCTGATGATCCTCCAAAGCTTTCATTGCCCTGTCCCTTGATTGTTCGAGCTCCATGAGCTTTGCATACCTTATAGACATGGGGACCTGTCCCTCAAGCACCTACAGCTGGTGAACAATGTCTAGAGCTGGTAGCTCCACAGATAGGGGCAATCTTGCCTCTTTTCCATAGACCAACATGTATGGCGAGTTACCAATAGACCTCTTAGGGGTCACTCTGTCCGCCTAAAGTGCATTCTTTACACTAACATGCCAGATCCTTTGGTTGTCCTCTATGGTCTTTTTAATAATTCTAATGAGGTTCTTATTTGTGCTCTCAGCTAGGCCATTACCCTGAGGGTAATAATTTGAGGAGGTGCTCAAGTGAATACCATGCTTAACGGCCCAGTCAGTTACCCTTAGACTCGTGAATGCAAGGGCATTATCAGAGATGATAGAGTCAGGTGTTCCAAACCTGGTGATTATGTCTTCATAGAAGCTCAAAACTGAAAACTCCTTTGCTTCTTTCAGTGCAACCGCTTTTGTCCACCTTGTAAAATAGTCTGTAGCTGTATGTACCCACTTGTGACCGAAACTGGAAGGTGGGTTTATTGGAGCGATGAAATCAATGCCCCATCTCATGAAGGGCTGCTCCACTTGAATCGGGTGCAGGGGCATAGCTGGCAACCTTTCCTTTCTTGAAAATAGAGCACATTTGATGCACTTTCTTGACCAGGCATACGCATCCTTGAACAAGCTGGGCCAGTAGTAACCAGCTCTCATAACCTTCCAAGCAGTAGTTCTGGGGGCAAAGTGACCTCCTGCAGCTCCATCATGAAACTCATGAAGCACCTTTTCAATTTCGTCACTGTGAATGCATCTTAACAGGACACCATTCAGATCTTTCTTAAAAAGAACATTATTTACCATCACATATGGTATAGACTGCAATCTAAAGTATCTCCTTTTAGCTCTGTTTAATCCTAATGGGCAGTCACCAGTCTATAAAAAATGGGTCATATCTTAGACCCAATTGGTTATCTCTATGTGCGCATCATCTTGAGCATTCTGAAGTTCGTTTGTATTGGCAAGGATAACATCCTTTTCGAGTTTACCTTCACCGTTTGACCCTGCAGTGAGGTGTTCACATAGACCTTTGCCCCTAACCAACTTGGTGATTTTAATATCCACGTCATACTTCATGACCTTGGTGACCCACCCTGCTCTTTTTTCATTTAGATCCTTATTCAACATAAACTCCTTCACATTTGAGTGCGCCACTAGAATATGGATCTTATTATGAGAAATCAAAGGCTTGAATTTCTTCAGGCTTCTGATCACAGCAAGGACATGCCTCTCTACAAAGGAGTAGTTTTGTTCATAATCGACCAAACCTTGGCTGAAGAAAGCTATTGGTTGTTCTAAATTATCTTCATTTTTTGAACCAATATTGCAGAGATATTACTTGTGCTACCATAAGCATATAGATGAAAATCTTTGGAAAAATTGGGATTTACCAGTGTGGGAGCTGCTTCCAAGGCCTCCTTAACCTTTTCAAAACTATTATTGGCATCCTTTGTCCAATTGAAGACGGCATTTTTCTTTAACATAGCTGTTAAAGGATGTAGCAGATTTGCAACATCAGGGATGAATCTTCTCAGAAAGTTGATATGTCCCAGAAAGCTCTGTAGGCCCTTCTTGTGATTAGGTAGCAGTAACTCAAGTATGGCTCTGACTCTTTCAGGGTCAATAGTGATTCCCTGCTTTGACACTGTGTGTCCTAATAGTTTCCCTTCATGGATAGCAAAGATACTCTTCTTTGGATTGAGGGAGATACTGAACTCTACATTTTTCAAACACTTGCCTAAGATGTGATAGATGCTCATCAGCATTCTTGGAATAAACTGTAATATCATCTAGGTAGATCAGTATAATCTTGTTGATCAAACTTTGAAATGCCATGTACATGGCCCTCTAAAACGTGGCACCAGCATTGGACAACCCAAAAGGCATCCTTTTGTATGCCATGGTGCCCCATTTAGTTGTAAAAGAAGTCTTAAATTGATCTTCTTCTTTAACCAGCACCTGATTATATCCTAAAAAACCATCTAGTAAGGAAAACCTTTCAGAACCAGCAACCTCTTGCAAGATTCATTCCATGGAGGGCAGTGGGTAGTGGTCTTTTAGCGAGGATCGGTTAAGATCCCTGAAGTCTACACAGAGCCTTATCTCGCCACTTTTCTTTCTAACCGGTACAAGATTAGAAACCCATGAAGTGTGCTTGATAGAGAAGACAATACCCCCCTCAACTAGTTTAGCCAGCTCCTTAATCATTAGAGGCTCAAGTTTAGGATTCAAAGGCCTTTGTTTCTATCTTACTAGCTTGGCGTTAGGCTCTAATTCAATTGTATGTTAACCAATATGGGGATCAAATCCTTTCAAATCTGAACACTCCCAAGCGAAGACATCATGAAACTCTTGGCACAAAGCAACAAAAGCTTGTTTATCTTCAGGTGAACAGATTTTTCCTATCTTAAGGAGCTTACCTTTGAAGATCTCCAACTCTTCGTAGTGTTCTTGTTTGATCTGCAAGCCGGCCTTGCCCTTTTTTAGCTGATCATCAGTACTGAAAATTGACTCTAAAGTAACCAAGCCTTTGGGCAATTTGTTTGTCTTCAGCTGTATAACTTGATCACCATACTGCTGCTTGAGCTTTGCCTGATTCACCATGGAGAACTGATCTTCTTCGAGCAAGAAGGAAAGGATCTGCTCATCACTGTCAAAGACTTGCCAGTGAATGTTGTTGTCAGGAATTGAAGGTCTAACAACAACCTTCACATACTGCTGCACCTTCTCCTTTTTGATGTCATATGGAATATCAAACTGTGCTCCAATGGCTGCAAGCCTGTCAGCATGCTTGTTCTGATTTCTTGGGATAGACACTAAATTAAAGGCATCAAAATCTTCGAGCATGTTCCACACTCTGTTTCTATAGGACTTTAATGTGTCATTTTTAGCAACATTCAGGCCCCTTACTTGATTAACAATTAATTCGCTATCTCCATGGACTTTCAAGTTGGTTATTCCTCTCTTTCTTGCCCACTCTAGACCTTGAACAAGGCTTTCATACTCAGCAATGTTATTGGACCATGCAAAAGCAAAACGGAAAGCAAAGTAGTACCTATCATCTTGTGGAGAAATTAACATTGCACCTCCTCCTGCTCCATTTCTACTTCTAGAACCATCAAAGAACATCTCCCAAAGTCCATTAAGCGGTTGCAATAACTGATCTACACCCTTTTCCAAGTTTGGAATCTCTGTATCAGGCTCAAGAATGACATAGTTGGCCATACCAGCATCTTGAATGAGGTCCACAAGGCTATCTGATACATTCTCAACTGCCCATTCATGCAGCAGTACATCAAGAATAGCTTCTAATTGGAGTTCTTGAGCAGCAGCTAGTTCATTGTCAGTAGAAACAATACAATTTGCATTTGCAACAGAAGGAACAACATTGATGGGGCTTGGGTTATATGGCTCAATGTGGTCTTTGGCCAACCTTTCAGACTTGATGGTAACTCTAGTCCCATATCTTGTTCTCAATAACGTGTGTGACCAATCAGCCGATACGTAACCACCTATCTTGGTTGTAAAGTCTCTAAATAAACACAAGGAAAAGAAGGGTGGAAGGTCTATGATACATATGTCTTGAGGGACTGAAAATTTTGGACAAGCATGCAAAGTGAGATTTAAATCTTTGATGATACCCAAGGTATTAACCGAAGTGCCATCCAATTGGATCACTCCCTTCTCCAAAGGCTGGTATTTTAGTCCAAGCTTGTCAACAATCTGTTTTGGCATGACGGAGCTGCTAGCTCCACTATCTACCATACAGTTATGGACTAATTTGTCAGCAATAATCACTGACATGTAGAAAGGAGGTGGTTTAACTCTTTTTTCATTCTCTATGCAAGGCTGCTGATCATTTCCCTTAGAATCATTTGTTAACACGGCTCTAACCTGACCTATTGGGGGCTCAGATTCATCAGACATTTTCAAACTTGATAGGGCTGATTGTAACATATCTTTTTGACCGAGGATGACTAAAGAATCCCACATAGACATAGTTACATTTGTCCTTTTCATACTATCAAGAATGTTAAAAGGTACAGTTGGATTTTTATTGTGTATCTTTGCGCCAGTATGATCAGCTTGTAAGCATGGCTGGTCCTTGTCTGAGAGTTGTTGATCCCTTTGCCAACCACTAGTCACTCGAGAGGTAGATGGTTCCACAGCTGCCGCCTTTCCTCTATCAGCTACTTGGTCAAGCTCGAATGCTCTCTTCTTTGCCCTGGTGTTAGCTGCAATTGGAGAGCTATCCTCATTCAACCCACAGAACTCTTGACCTTGCCAGTTAAGTAGGGTGGCATCATTGCTAAGCTGGTCTTGGTGTCGTGAAGTTGGATCATTAAGTGCCTGTTGTTGTGAACTCGAAGTATTCTGCACCATAAGTGCCTAATTGATGAGTCCATTTGAACAAGTGGCTTGATTATGAGGCTGGTTACAAGGGTAGCACCACTCATAATTAGTTGCTAAATTATTTTGAGTGGGAACCAAGTCCCTTCCTGCACTAATAGGTGCTGGAGCATAGGCCTGAAAAGGCCTTGTGTTCACACTCTGTCTTGGGCCCTGATACTGCTGTCTATTCCCTTGGAATTGCTACTGCTAACCTTGAAAAGGCAGACTTGAGGCCTGATTTTGTTGTTGATAAGGCCTGGAATAGGTCTGTTGCTTTTCCAAGTTTACCAACTTGTTACCAAAAGTCTGTAAAAGACTTTTGATCTCTTGTAATTCATTTGATGAGCTTGAGGCAACACTTTATTGCTTTTGAATGGTTGGAACAATAGCTGGTAGAGTTGGTATAGCTAGTAGAGGTGTGAAAGAAGGTATTTGCAAAGGGATGTTTCAATGAATTTCTGGGAATATTGGCATTGGTGGCCTGGGAGCAAGCTTACCAGCTTGTATCAAGTTGTTTTCAGCTCTAATAGTTGTTTCAAAGACATATGGCAGAGATACTCCTCCCATTGATTATATCATGATAGCTATATCACTGTTCAGAGCTCTCAAAAAGTATAGGAATGCATACTCTGGAGGTGGCCTCACTTGCAGGGATTCTATCCCAAGTCCTTTGAAATCTAAAATTGAAGTCATTCATTTACTCTTGTGGAGCCCTCTTTATTGTGGTCAATTGCTCCAATAGAGACAAGTTGTCAGACCTGCCTTGGAATTGCTTATGCAACTTTTCTCCAAAATCATCCCATGTTGCAATTGAACTGACCGATAGGCTCCTGTACCACTGCACAGCTCTTCCTTTTAGTGAAGTAGCTAGCAATCTCACTGCGACGCCCTCTTCGGTTATGTGGTGGACTCCGCATAACGAAGCCACATCTCTTAAGTGTTCAATGGGAGTAGTTTGATCTTCTCCCGTGAAAATTGGCAGACTCTTCAAGGCTACCATTGGAATATCATTGTGTTGCGCCAAGTTCAAAGGACTCCCTCCGTTGAAAGCCACAAAGGGTTGATTCCTTGGAGCCGCCATTGAAGGTATCTAAGGCAGATTTGTTGGTGCAACGAAATGAGATCTTACAGGTGGAGGAGTGGACTGAGTTCTTCTGGAATAGATGATTTATGTTCTTTGCCTTTCCTCAACTCTGCCTCGTCTTCTCGGTGGTGACAGCTGCAAGTATTCAAAAAGGCCTGAGCTGCTTCTTGTTCGAACTCTTTTCATATACTATAAAAGGCGTGGATTTCTAGAGTTCTTCCTCTTTGTGGAGTCGCCAAGTATGGCAAAGGGCTTCTATAAAGCCTGATGAATTCACTGGCTGCATACCAAACTAGTAGTTAAAACAAATTTTTGTCCCACTGGGCATGCCAGAAACTGTTGTCACCTAGAATTGCACCCTATGCAGAGTTTAGAATTGCACCCTGTGTAGAGTTTACAAGAAACTGAGCATTCTAGAGCAACATGGGATCATCTCAAGGTTGTCAGTCACCTATAACTGAAATGAACCTCCGGAGAAGGCCAGCTTCCTTTGGGTATCACCTAAACTACAGATTCTTTGAGAGAAAAGGGGAAACAGATGCATAAATTAAAAGACTACACTAGGGTGATACACCGAATTGATGAGAAATCATGAAATGAACACAAGAAGAACATACACTTGAAAAGCCTAATTGTTGTTCTCAGAACAACATCTTCTAGATTTAACGCTTGTCTTCCTAACAGGTTTGGTCTACATACACATCTCAGGAAGGAAAGATTGATTTCACCACTCTAATATATAAACAGTATTATGGAAAACACAGTTAGAACTCGCAAGCTCAGAAGAAAGATACAGAAATGAGAATCATACAAACATGAAGACAAACTTCCAAGGTAAACTCTGTGTTGCATTCAAGATTCCAACTGAGTTACAGAAAACATACATTGACAGAGAAAGGAGAAAGGATTGATTGAAAATCACTAACTCCTCAAGGTGTACAATCAAAACTCTCCCTAAAAAATGAAAAAAATGCCTTATATACAAACTGATATTGGCCCCCTAGGGCTTACAAAAATATCCCAGCTCAGGAAAAGATCTAACTCAGATCTTTAGATTGAAATTAATGCTGAAGCTCCTGCGTGTCCCTATTGTTGGCGTCAGTGTGGAGAACCACCCCTGGAGAAGCTTTCTCCTGATCTTTTGTAGCATTAATTCCTCTGATCCATCGTGTCCAGCTACCGAGTCCCCTGTTGAAGAGTCGCATTCAATGTCCCACAAGCTCAGAACAGATATATGTTGTATTCATGTTGTATTCGTCCTGCGTTGGCATTCCACGTTTTGATCAGACTGCCACAGTTCACCTTAGATCCCTCTAGTTAGTCGAGCACCCTCTACACAGACCCTGCAGCTGGTCAAAAATCCCTTTGAATGGAAAAGCACCTCGGCAAGACACTAAAAATGTCTTGCAGATGCGATCAAGTGTCTCTGCATTTTAGAAGCCACGTTGATACCGCCAAAACCATTGGCAAGACAAACGGATTCGGTTAGAAGTCCTAGTGAGGACCATGAGTCACACCGATATCCTTCTCATTTGATACATCTGTCGCTGTCGGCCAGACATCCCTCTGTCGGGAAGAGGTTGTGCCGAAGGCACTTCAGTTTTGGTGAGCACACGCCTCGTTTCACTTCGACAAAACTCCTAGCGAGACCCCCTTGCAGTCGACATGCCCCCTTGTGTCACTGAGACATTACATAGAACTCCCCCCTCCTGGTGAATTCCTTTTTATTTTGAAGGCTCGCTGCTCGACAAGACTCCCACCGAGGTATGAACCCTCGGTCGACTTCCTTGCTCTCGGCCTGACTCCCACTGGTCAGGAAGAAGTCTTCCCGAGCTCCTTGTGCTACACCAAAGGCTCCTCCGTAGTCGGTGAGACCCCCTCTTATCGCTGGGACATCTCGAAGAAAGCTTCGCTACACCGAGGGCTTTTGAGTTAGGGTGACATTTCCATCTCGACAAAACGTTTCACTGAGAACCCCTCCTTTGGCCGAAACAGCCTTTTCCATTTTGAAGGCTCCACCGTTCGGTGAGACCCCTGCCGATAACACCCCTTATACCGCTAAGACCCCCTGTTGTCGACATGACCTTCAGGCGACATCATCAGTTGGCGATCCCTTCATGTTTTGGTGGGGGTCACCTTGCAGTCGGCAAGACCGTCTCTGTTCGCCGAGACTCTATATCGAGCTCCATGCATTCTTTCTGAGTTCTTCTCCCCCTTTGGCAAGACTCTGAATGTCGATGGGACATTCCGGCGAAGTCCCCTAGTTACACTGAGGCTCCTAATGTCGGCGGGACTCCTGCCGAAGACAGCTGCATTGAGGTCCATTCCTCCCTTTCAGCAAGACTTTTGTCCTCGCCAAGACCTCCCAGCGAAGTCCCAACTCCTTTTTCGAAAGCATCTCTTGCTGTCGAGATTCTTCACACATCAGCGAGAGATTGAATCTTCGCTGGGACTTCTCACTGAACGATGTAGGTCTCCCCGAAGCCCGTAGTCGCCGAGAGTCTCGCCGAATGGCGATTGAATGGCCTATCGGCCAAGGAAAATCTACTCGGTAAGAGGTCATACCGAACCTTCTCCGTTATAGCGATAGCTCTACAAGCTTGTTCGGCGTGACTGAAACTAGGTCTCAACGACCTGCTCAAGATGGAAAGAAACAAACAGTCAGTCGGCCAGACAATAGGAGAGTCCTGCCAACTTTTCCTTAGATGATTTTTCATGCCGAATACTCCTAGGGTGGCTTCTCCCACCGAGCTCCTCGTGACCTAGCAACAGATGCAGAGTCCCTGCCCCTGTGTGAACGTCCCATTGCCTCTGAAGATCTAACATTTGATTACCTCACCTGATTTAACTGTAGGTGAAATAGAGGCAACAGTAACATTAATGCTGCGATTTAAAAGATTGAGTAGAAGTTGTCAGACAAACGAAATTTTCCCTTCATTCTTCATAATAGGGTACCCACTCTTTCACTAAGTTGTATTGACGCCCATTGCAGCTTATATTGTCTCGTCTGTAAAATCTAGAGATTTAAAATGCTGTGTAGAGGAGCCCTGAAATGTAGACTATTTTTATATTGATCAAGTTGAAGAAAAGCACAGAGCGGGCGGCCAACTCAACCAAAAGATACCGCATTGTACTGAGCTATTACATCTGATGTTTCAGGGTGTCTTCAGGTGCAGAAAATATTAAAAAATTCCTTTTTTTATTTTGTTACTGTAGATGCTCTAAACATTGTTAGAATGGGTTTGTCATTGCGTCAAAAGATCGATCTTTTAATGTCAGATACAAATGTTAGAGATAAAATGATCTATGAGAGACGGTTAGTCCATGTCACAAGGAGATACTGACAATTAGTCCAACAAATATTAAGCATATCTTCATTGCAGCTCTGTATAACCTTGTAGATTACATAAAAAAATTAAGATATTTTTTTGGGATATTATAAGATGATTATTTATTCACAGGTAAATGCTAAGATATAAAATTCATGGCCGTACACTACTGGTAGATGTTAAGAATCGTTTGCCTTTGCCTTTTGTTTTTTTAATAAATCAAAACCCATTTTGTCAAAAAAAATTCAAAATTAGTCTAGACAGCCCACAATATAGAGTCCATTATTAGAGAAGAGGGGTCAGTAATTGTGTAGACTACTTTTGTTATCTAAAATTCTGTACTTTCATTTTTTAATATATAATGTAGACTTCCTTATACAAGTAATCAGATGGGATCAGCATCTCTAAAAAAATATTCTTAAGTTATTATTTAAAACTGTATAAAATTACAAAAGTAGATTCGAGCTCAAAAATTAAATATTATTTAACCACATCTTCTAATTATATTGACAGGCGACGCCACTGGATATAGGCCTATTGGGAGCTGCAAACCACTACGATACACAAACGACAAAAAGTGTTGTCAATCAATGTACGAGAGGCGGACTTGTAGGAAATATCCTAAAGTCGCGCAAATTCCCGGTCAGAATCGGAAAGTAGCGCTCAAACAGATGGCCACAAGCGGTACTGGTGCAAAATTCTTTGGAGACGTGATGGCGATCAAACTTACAACACTCGTCAAGGGGGTGAGAGGCCCCTACCTTGTTGACTCGATCCGCTTAACGCCCATCCCTCCATCGGGGAAACTGAGCAAACATCTGATTTATAAATAAATGAAGCAATTCTAGTTCCGATTATCCATATTACCCCACCATAAGAGGTTAGGTATGGCCAGCAGAGCCAAATTTGGGTATGAAGTTGTGCTGCAATATGCTTTTGGTGCTCTTTTGTTGTGTGCTTCTTCCCTAGGAGAAAAGAATGGTTCATCAATAAATATAGGTGCTCTAATGGCGTTGGACACAACTAGTGGCAAAATAGCGAGAACGGCTATCGAATTGGCAGTTGAAGACGTAAACAGAAACACCAGCATTCTGAATGGCACGCTCCTCAACATTGATATCCGAGACTCCATACAAGATGCACTCACAGGCGCTTCAGCAGGTAAGGTCACCTCCTCTACTCAGCAGATTTATGGGTTGCCTTGAAATGAAACAGAATATTTATGGGTTGCCTTGAAATGAACACTGCAGCGTTAGAACAGCTAAGAAAAGGATGTGTGAGCATAATCGGCCCACAAATGTCCGTGGTGGCTGAGTTCGTGGCGCATTTGGGCGTTGCAGCGCGCGTTCCAATTGTAACATTTGCTGCAACGGATCCCTCTCTGTCGAAGCATCGATACCCTTACTTCATCCGTATGGCACCCAGTGATACGATACAAATGAGGGCAATAGCAAATTTGATAGAGAAGTATGGATGGAGGGATGTGGTGCTTGTGCATGTGGATGGCGATATAGAGACAGGGGACATACCCGCCTTACACGATGCCTTACGAGATGAGGGAAAAATTGTTTACAAAGCTGCAGTGCCTCCCCCGGCCGATATCTCCACAATGCGAAGGTTTGTTCAGGAAAAGCTGATGAGTCTGGAGTCGCAAGTATTCATTGTGCATATGCCCCCTGAATCCGCTCTAACCCTGTTTTCCGAGGCGAACAAATTAGGAATAATAAGCAGTGAGTATGTATGGATCGTTACCGACGCGATCGCCAGCCTAGTGGACTCATTCAACGCTACTTCGCTGCTGTCTATGAATGGTGTGTTAGGGTTGAAAAGAAGCCTCCCACAAACCAACCAGCCAAGGCTGAATGAATTTGCTAAAAGATGGAAACAACGGTTTAGAGCCCAGAATCCTGAAACCCAAAGTCCGGAATTAAATGATCGCGGGCTTCTTGCCTATGATACAGTGTGGGCAATTGCTATTGCAATCGATCATCTGCTGCGTGGGGGATTGTTTGATGGTAGTTTCTCAGCGACCTCTAACAGGGCAAAAAAATTAAATTTCAGGGTTTTTGAGGGTGGAGAGCAATTGCTGAAACAGATCCTTGACACAAATTTTATCGGCCTGAGCGGTTCTGTTCGATTGAGTCCTAAAAGGGGAGAAATCTTGGAGACCTCATATGATATAGTCAATGTGGTAAGAAATAGTTATCAGATAGTCGGGTCGTGGACAGAAGTGAAGGGTTTGCAGATTTCTTCGAATCAAGTTGTTCACTGGGGCCGTGGATCAACAAAGAAGCCACGTGGGTGGGCAATAACTGCACCAGGCAAGGTACTTAAAATAGGCGTGCCGTGGGAGCGAGGATTTACACAATTCATCAGCGTAGAACCAGTTCATGCCAACGCAAGCGCCCAAAATCAGACTTATGAGATTACAGGCTTCTGCATTGATGTCTTTAAAGCGGTGCTTAAAAGATTGGATTATGACTTGCCCCATGAGTTAATACCTTATGGATCTGGCATTGTCACTACAGGCTACTACGATGACCTTGTCTACCAGGTCCATCTCCAGGTCAGCTCACTTCTTTTCTTTTCTGCATTGTAAATCTTCACTTTTAAACGACTGGAATAAAATGTGAAAATTCAAACAGAAATTTGATGCGGTTGTGGGAGATGTAACGGTGAATTCCAATAGGAGCAAGTACGTGGATTTCACACAACCCTACACGGAGACGGGACTGGTTATGGTTGTAGCAATTGCAGACGAGGGATCAAGTGATCCGTGGGCTTTCCTCCGCCCCTTTAGTCCGGCCATGTGGATAACTATGGTTGCATTTTTCATTTTCACGGGAGCTGTTGTTTGGCTTCTGGAGCACAGACGAAATAAGCAATTCAGGGGGACGCCTCGTAAACAAGTCTTGACATTCATGTGGTATTTCTCAAGCCCACTCTCCCCATGTTCCTTTGGCATCATTCACAACGTGAGTTTAGATGTTTGGCATTAATTTAACTCTTAATCAAAACTTATAAAAAGATTTGTTGTTTGCAAATACATTAGTTTTACTTAGAATTTGATTTTGACTAATGACTTATTTCTAGGCACGCTATTCAGAATGTGCTTGATGTTTAAGTTACAGAAATTCAGGCTTTGACGGGTCACATCATCCGTCTTGTTTGTCTTTCCATGAAGCACGCTATAATCGATTATCATTTGACCCGGGAACTACCTGGGCCTACACATGAGAATCTCTCTCGTATTAGGCTAATTTAATCCTCCTCGCCAAAACAGTGGCCTGGTCATTTTATCTTCACCCAAAGAAATCTATTCATTACAGAATACAAATTTTACTTGACATGCTAAAGAGCAACTCTAGTAGACCTACTCTAGTAGGCCCACCAAAGGTGATGTTGATGCATTTCACCTTATCTTTCTCGCTGATGGTACTATCATCCGTATTATTTTGCAGCCAATTAAAACCTAACAGCAGCTCAATCTTTGAGAGATTTCTATGGCTGCAAATAGATCTTTCATCGGATCATTACATCATACTCTTGGACTTTATCTGCCTAGTACTCTTTCAAGGGAGGGAATTCCACAACCTAGGCATCTATACCTCTACAAGTCCCCAACAAAATTTTATGTACTTTTTGGCATGTTTTATGCCATATATAGAATTGTTATTTTTTTTTTGGGATTAGTCTATTTGTTAGCTCCATCTTCTTCTCTAAATCCTAAACTCTAAAGCTTAAATCTAGTTTCAATCTTTTGAAGATTATTAATAATAAAGAATAAAATAAAATTTTACATTTATGCATGAGGTCAAATGAGGTCAAATATAGTCTATGATATGATAGACCTTGTCATTTTCGCTTTCAAGTCTATTGGATGATTGCTAAAAAGTTTGATGATAAACTCCCCTATTTTCCCAACCTTACACTCTTTGAATAAATCTTGTAGCAAAGTATCTTCTAATATATTTGTATGGTTGACTGCAATATTGTAGTAAGTTTCGCACTCTAGAAGAAAGTGTTTTTCATATTCAGCTACCATTGTTGTGCAAAAAATAAACTATTTCCTTCTATTCTTCTTTAAGCTTTTTCCATCTACATGTTTCACATTAAAAATGGTGAGCTAGTCCTCAATTGAATTAAAGGAATCTTCACCCTCCAAGATATATTTAGAGCTATGTATGCCTTTTGTTGATTATCATAAATGGAGTCAACTTCATCAAGATAATGTTTGTTTCTCCTTTAACATTTTTTTATTTTTTTTTACATAGATTTGCACAAAATATCTATGATAAAAGCCTCTATCTCTTTGTTGCCTTCTAGTTGTGCTATGTTTTTTTGGGCATGAAATTGGTAATGATAGCTTGAACATTTTTTAACTATACCTCTTCATGTATTGGTGTTAGGACTTCATCTAGGAAGAAAACAGATCTCTATAAATAAAAAAAAAAAGCTAGCACCATTGTAATTAAGAGACTTGAAATAGTCAATCTACCTATATTAGATGAGACTCAACTTTGTCATCCAAAATCAATTTTTTGATCATCCAATACACACTAGAGAGAATATAAAAATTTCAAATATATTTAATTATATTGTATCTTATGTTATCATTAGTGTTTTAATGCACAATTTATTTAACAAAATGGTTGTTCGCTTACAATAGAGATAAGGAAACCTTGTTGAAAAGAGAGTGAAATATAGAGAAGATAGTGTAGATCATTAAATCTTTCAATTTAATTTTTTTGAAGATAATTCTTAATTGTCATTCTTTTATTATCAAATATAATCTAATTTAACAATCAAACATCAATTATTTAAAGAACAAGGCTTTTGAGGTCCCGGTCAAGGACCCTAGTATGGCTGGTGAGGAAAATGATGCAGATGATAAGACGGTGGCTATTGAGGACTCTCCCATATAGGATCTGCCCAAGGAGGAACAGGATGAGGAAATTAGGGGTCTGGGCGAAGAGAATGCGGAGAAGAGCAAAGCTAGGTAGGAGCCCTTGAAGGTAAGTCCTCTTTCAGAGGACTTTTCTTACCTAGATATATTATGCTACTTCCATGTTTGATTTACTCGATACAGCTAGGGTCGGGGCCACTAGTACCTTTAAATTGGCTAAGTCGACTCTTTAGGAGTTCAATAAAATCAATATTAAAATTAGAGGCTTAAAAGAGAATTTGAAGAATGGTCTGAAGGGGTCTGTGTCGGACATTCTTATTGATAGAATGGTGGACCTTGAGGGTTCTTATCATGATTTTAAGTCTCTGTGTGAGGATAGATTGGCGGCTGTGGAAGCCAAAGTTTTAGGCATAAATATGGACATCAAGAAGTTACTACAGGCATGCCATATCTCGGTCAAGAACAGTGCAGGGTCCCTGGAAAGTCCTAATCAGGAAAATTAGTGAGCTTAGGGAGGATCAGGTCTACTTCTCAGAGCTTATGGAGAAGGAGCATGCGACCAAGGGCAAGGGCAAAAAAGTGGCTAAAGATGATGACAAAGGTCTTGCACTGGCAGAGGTTCGGTGGATTGGAAGAAAACTTTTGATGCCGAGAAGAAAGAGTTGTTGGATATGGTTGAAAGGCACAGGAACCAACAGATTGAAGTCACCAATACTCTGGGTGGCTTGAATTAATGTGTTGTTTTTTCTTTCTTGCTTTATGTTTCCTACTGGGGGTTAGTTTCTTTTAGGTTGTTTTGTTGTTGGGTTGATGTTGGGTGCTGATGATGGACTTGTGTCTTACTTTTAGTTAAGCACCTACCTGGTTGTATTTTTTGGCTCTTAGGTTGCTATTGGTGGTCATTTGAATATTCTCTTTGATAGTAGTTTGTATCCTCGGTTGTAAAGGATTCCGGGTCCCTTCAAAACCTGTTTTCCCATTAATCAAAACAATCAAACATCAATTTTGATTGATAAAAAATAAACAAATATTACACTTTTAATATGAATGAAATGTAAAATATTATTATTTAATAGATGATATTTAAATAAAATAAACCTAGACTTTCTCACTCATCGTCTATTAGTATTTTATTTGATAACTTCGAGACTTGCCCCGTACTTTTTCGCTAAAATTTCACAGTTTTTTAAGGTCTCAAATTCGAACCATGGGACCGCCGTTTAGGAAAGACTTGGAACAATCTAGAAAATATATTGCCTCGTGGAACGCAACGTACCTAGTTGGCATGAAAAAAGATTCCCCCGGTCTACAACGTCAACATCGCCTGCCTATGACCGCCAAGTCAATCCGTCAAAATCACGTGTCAATATTCATGTACAGTTTGTAGACTGTTTTGCTTCCAAACCCTGTTCTCAGTCGTAGAAGAAGAAGAATCATAAATATTAATATTTAATAAATAAAATTATTTATATATATATCTATAGACCTGATAACATCTATAAATGCTTTTACTAATTTAAACGAAAAAGAAGTATAATAAAAATTTCGAAAATCTGAACTTTAAAACCTGGTAGCGACAATTACCATTCCAAAAATCTCTGTTTTATCTTAAACTTTTCTTACAACATACGAGGCAGCAATCAGCAGATTTTTCTGATTGAATTACTACATCTGTACTTTGCAGGTTTTCCTTTTCCACGCTCTTCACTACTCAAAGTAAGAACATTCTCTCCCTTTCCGCATTATTACAGATAGCCAACCTACAGTCCAATTTACGCTTCCAAAATCTAAAATTTTAATATTGTGGATTTTGCAGCGGAGCGGATTGTCAGCAGTCTGGGTAGAGCAGTGGTTATAATTTGGCTTTTTGTAGTTTTGGTGTTAGTATCTAGTTACACAGCCAGCCTGTCGTCGATACTTACAGTCAGACAAATTGTACCAAAGGTTGAAAGTGTCGATACTCTTATCACCCAAAATTTGCCAATCGGATACCGGAAGGGAGCTTTCATAGGCAATTATTTGGAACAGCAGCTTTCTGTGAACAAAAGCTTGCTCCGCCCATACTCATCTGTAGAAGAGTACGCCATTGCACTGGAGTTGGGACCCAATTATGGAGGGGTAGCCGCCGTATTTGACGAGGAAGCTGTTGCCCAGAACTTATTTCTATCAACGAGATGCAAAGCCTTTTCCAAAGTTGGTCCCACGTACAGAACTGGTGGCTACGCATTCGTAAGTCTAAACTTGTCTTTAAATTTCAGGCTCTTTTAATTCACAAATCATACGATTGATTCAAATTGTGCCTACAGGTGTTTCCAAAGGGGTCTCCACTGGTTTCAGACATTTCCAAGGCTATATTAGATCTTTCAGAAAACACAGAGATGCGAAATATTCGGAAGCGGTGGTTCAATTCAAGTGAAAGCAAATGCGATGCAGAGTCCGGCGGATTGGAATCAACCAGATTGAGCTTCAGCAATTTTTGGGTTTTATTTTTGCTGACAGGTGGTGTGTCATTTCTCACACTCGTCTACTATTTGTGTCGCCTGCTTTACCGATTTGTGTACAGATATGAGAATTCGTCTAATGATAAATCCATCTATCACCGCCTGCGAACGTTTGTCAGTTACGCAGACCAGAAGGACATACCACCACCAAAAAGAAAGAGATGTGAGACTGTCATTTGGTCCACTTCCCTTGAAATCAGTAAAGAAGTTGTTGGTCAAAGAGTTTAAACAGCAATTTATGATTAGTTTGTAATCTGCATACAGATCTTGGCTCTCTAGTCAGTTCGGTTTTTAGACACAAACTGATGATTATGATTAAAAGAGGTAGTTCTTGTGCAATTTAGTAGTTTTCACCGAATCAAGTCGACATGGTTACTTCAACTTAGTGGTAGTAGTTTATTATTCCTACTTTAAGAGGATTATGAATACTAAAATATCAAATAAGATATTATTGTTCAAAAAAATTAGGAATTATTGAAGGTAATATCTATTAAATCTAAAGATCAAAATGTTTTTAATGTTGTTATAGCAAGATAATAAATTAAGCTTAAAAATAATTGGGGAAAAAATTAATTTGGTTCTTATTTGTTATTAAATTTGTATTGGATATTTTGTCGATATGGAATAGTTTGACGGTTAAGTTGTGGTGTTGTGGTTCTTGTCACCATGGTTTAAATCCTATTGGGGTGTTATTGTTGATTGTTTATGTTGGAGATTAGATCGCCCATTTGTGACCTCATCGATTCATAGTGGATGTTTCAATTTCCTCTCTTATTGTGAGTATGACATTACCAAAAAGATATGTAGGATGCTTTACAAATTGCATTTCAAGGATAAAACAAACTTAGATTGATAACAATTCTAACCTTTAAAAGAGACTTCAAAATTTAAAGAATGAAAGAAGCTAAATTCATTCAAGAATTTTTAACTATGACTCAATATATAGTGAACTAACTTAGGACTCAAGGAGAAATTATAACAAAATAGAAATTGTAAAGAAAATATTGAGATCTCTTCTTTTCAAATATGAACCAAATGTGATTGTCATTGAAGAAAGCAAAGATCTAACTACATCCAAAGTTGTGAAGTTGGTAAGTTCCTTCAATCATATGAAAATTCTGTGCAACATTATTTGAATAATTTGGTTCAAGCTTTCTAGTCTACAATGAAAATTGATCTTGAAAAATCTATAACTCATATTTCTCACCAAAATAAATCACAAGGGAACCTTCTATTAGTGCACTATATGGTAGAGGAAGAGGAAGATGAAATTATAGAGGAAGAGGTTGAGAAAACTATAGAGCACTTGAGGAAGAATTTCTTTGGATTGTAAAAGTGTATGATGTAGGTATTACCAATGTCTTGAGCACTATGAGTTTGATTATAGAGAGATTAAATCTAACTTAATAAATCAAGGATCAATTATATTGAGTTTTTTTTCCGAATAGGTAGAGTAGTCCACATTCTTTACATGTAACATGGCAAAAAAATATCATAAAGATGTGCACTTCTTGAAGAGTGATTCAAATTATATGATATAATTACTGATGCCTTTGTCAAATTAGATGAATATCTAAGAAGAAAAGTGAAATTTAGTGATGACAAAAAAATTGATGTGAGAGGAAAATGTGCCCTTATTACAAACATCGGGAGAAAAAAATAAATATATGCATAATACATTACATGTGTCAAAATTACAACTTAATTTTTTTGAGTGTTGGTTAAATCATAATAATGAAAAAATGTGAAGTTGTGTTTAAAGATAGTTGTTGAAAATATTTGATAAAGTAGATGATTATCATCTTGTAACAAAGGCTTCAATAAAAAGGGAATATAGTCAAATAAAAAGGGAATAAATCACTTCATTTGACTATATTTTCTCAGAAAGTGTGTGCCCTCAAAGTAATCATGGATTATTCATGACTATGACACAAATGATATGGATATCTAAGTTTTAATGATTGAGCTTGTTTCACAAGAATCAAATGGGGAAGATATTTTTTAATCATTCACCAAAAAAAAAGTTTGTTTGGGGTGTGCATTTTACAAGCAATAATAAATTAGTTTTCAAATGAACAAATCATGGAGGAAAAAAATTCTCTTGAGTTTGCGTATGTTGTCATCTATGGAGATATGTAGGAGCAATCCTTGGGTAAGAAATAATTATATTTTAATTTTTATTGAAATTATCTCACAACACCAATCTATTGTCTTAAATAAAAATAAAAATCCTTTCAATGCTACAATTATTTAAATTAAATTTCTAAGAAGCAACACAAGTACACTCTTAAAGTACTCCAAACTAATAAAGGGGGATAGTTCACTTCAAGGGAGTTCTCTGATTCTTGTATTAATCATGGCATTAAGAAACAACTAACTACAGGGTGCTGTCATAATAGTGGTTTACAATTCCTGAGAGGAACGAATTTTAGCTGAAATAACATATTTTTAGAAAATATAATGATTTAAGCCTTAAAAAGTTCCATTTTAAGGATTCCAATTGAAGAGGGTTTGATCAAATCACCTTAGATCAAACCCCCTTGGATAGAACCTCGGCTAGTTTTAAACCATACCTATAAATGCGTCTCCTTTACACCTATCAAAATGCTGATAAAAAATCACTTTTGATTTAGATTTTTGGGATCAAATGAATTCATTTAAAATTGATTTCAAATGATTATGCTATTCCTCGAACAAGCTATCCAATGAATATAAATTTTAATATGTTTTGGTTTTGTTATGTATTTTTTTTAAGTTTTATTAAACATAGGTTTTTCATCGAGTAAATTTCTTTGTTCTTCACATGTGGAAAAATAGAAGATTATCAAAAAAAAATTGAAAAATATAAGTGCACCGGATATTGAAGTCTCGATCCAACGAAAAAAATTAAATTAAATTTTGACATATACAAAAAAGTTACGCATTATCCGGCTATGTTTGAATTGTAATTCATTTGACTTTGAAACTTGATTAAGGAAAAATAATCAATAAAAAACTATCTAACCAAGTGGAAGCACTAGATATCAAAGTTAAAATCTAAATTTGAAAGAATTAGAATTTTATCCTTCATGGAAAAAAGTTATGCGTTATACGGTTGTCACTTTTAAAAATGTTGTTTTCAAAAAAAATCTATTTTCGTGGGAGATGGAAAAAGAAGTGCAATTTGATTCCAAAAAATTTGAAAAAAATATATTTAGAATCTACAGACAAAATTTGATGAGACTCTAGTTTGCACCATCTTCAAATTCCTCACAATTTAGCAGCTATAAGTGCCTGAATGTGAAGATTTAGTTAAAAATAATAATTTCAGTGTCCAGTTTGGCCAAAAATTGTAAACCACTATTATGGGATCACCATACAACCTCTATGCCCAACAAAATTTTGTGGTAGAATGAAAGACCCATACCATTATGGAAACTACATAAAGTATGTTGATAGAAAATAAGCTTCCCAATAATTATTAAGTAGATGTAGTGGAAATGACATAGTATATCTTGATTCATAATCCCTTTAAAAATTAATGAGAAAAATAACTAAAAAGGAATCTTGGAATTTTCATAAGACTTTATGTATGTTTTAGTTTTGGTTATATAATATATGCACATATTTGGGATCATAAGTAGAAGAAATTGGGTAAAAATCCTAGCTTTATATTTTGTAGGATATTCTAGTAACACTAAATGTAAAAAAATTTATAATCCTATAACAAAGAAATGGTTTGTAAGTGAAGATGTTATTTTTATAAAACGGGATGTGGTAATGCAAAGGTGGTGTACAACAAACAATATTAGTAATTATGAAAATAGATATCATTATTCCTCCTCTCACCACAAGCTCTAGTAACAACTCAATTTCAAGTCCTCTAAGCTCTCATGATGCAATTGTGGTCGAGGGCTTTTACCAAACAACTCTACTATGCAACCACAAAAATAATTTCTCACACAAAAATATAATAGTACTATAACTATTATTCATACTTGCATTCTATATTATTTAGATAATTACAATCATGTTTTCCCAAATTACAATCTCAACAAGCTCAATGAAAATTTATACTAACATCAATTTTGAAATTTAACTTTGAATTCCCAACAAGAATTTTTTTCTCCAACGTTTAATGTCTATGCCCAAATCCTAGAAATTCCAATCAATTCTAAACTCTTCCTGAACTACCTGCAAGAACAATAAATTACCATTATATATGTTGGTTGGGGATGTTGAACCATTTGTAACTCTCACAACTAATTATCCTCCAAGAAACATTTCATCTTCAAGTAGTTTTGATCAACATGCATCTATTGTGGAAGACTTCATTTTTACTTCTTTTGCATTATTTTTAGGGAAATTGAACTTCCATGAATATCTTTTAGCATTTGTACAAGTTCATGAACTAACCATATCACAACAGCAATCTTATTTCAGTAGAATTGAGTTCCAACAAACTCATTTTTCCACAAACCATTCTTTCCTTCACCTCATTGATTTCCTTTTCTAGTGATTTCTTCTTTTGGTGAACCAAAAGGTTTGCAAACTAATGATTTTTCTAAAGACAATTTTTTTTTTCCTTTGCATTTCGATGAGTCGACATTTTAGTGAACTCAGGAACTAAAGAGCCTTTTAGGTGAACAAATTGTCTTCTTTACATTTCAACAAATCAAAATTTTGTCAAACTCAAGAATCAATGAACCTTTTCGATGAGAAACTTATCTTCTTTACATTTTTGCGAGTTAGCATTTCAATGAACTTAGGAACCAACGAACCTTTTTGGTAGACTTTTAGGTTTGTGAACTTGAAAAGGTGTTGAAATTAAATGTTTAACTTTTTCTTTTAAAGAATTCAAACTTTTTTTCACTTAGTCAAATTTGAGTTGAACAAATTCTTCTATTAAAAATTATCAAAACCAACTACAAAACAATCAAAATGGAATGAAAAACTTGAAATGCTTTTAGGTAATGCAAGATTTCCCATACACCCCAGGTGAATGCTCCTGCATCAGACACCTTGGGTAAGGAAATGTTCCTAGAGTTGGAAACTTAGTGGCATTTGAAAGTACACATGATAGTAAGATTTCCCATGTTCATTCTTGATTTGTCTTTGCTCTTTTTTCATAAAAATTTTCACTTCTTCGCTTATGCTCTTCCTCTCCATCCTCAACACACAAATTACCTCCATTGGTCCTACTGTATAGGATTGAATTAAGGCCTCCATGAAATTTTATCTAACTTCCCAATTGTAATTTGGGATGCATCCTCTCAAAACCTCCTCTCTCCTGATAACCATATATGTTCTTGTTGTTGTTCCCTTTACCCTTACATTATTGTTGCATAAATTCTCCTATGATAAATTGTTAAATCCAATATTTTATCCACTCTTCCCATTTTCAATCTACTCCTTTGGCATCTTCATGACGCTCTACTCAACTTCCTCTATCTCCTTTAAAAAAAAAATCTTGTACTACAAAAAACAATGGGATTGGTTTCCTTTATTGGTTTCTCCTTCTCTTTCAAAACTTTTAAAACATATGTTTGTCCATCTTTCTTGATGGTGTACACATTTTTTCTACCAGATCATAAATGACCTCTCTATCAAATTTTCATGGACTTGCCAACAACACATAACAACTACTCATGGACATCACATCACACAACACTGTCCATGATGTAAGACCCATCTGAAAACTGACCAGAAATTGATCATTGAATTCCAACTCATGTTCCCAAGTTGTAACCAGGAAACCATATATGGACTTGGATGTTTACATTTTTTAAACCTAATGTCTCTATTGTCTCCTGAAAAACTAAGTTATTTTTACTACCACTATCTATTATAACCTTACAACACTTACATCTAGATTTGCACACAGTTTAGAAGAGGTGCCTTCTCTAGAATGGTCCATCCTAAGCACCCTCTAGTTTTTTTAACACTCTCATCAACATGAGATATTCAACTTCTTCTAGTTCCTCGCCTTTTAGTGATGCTCCAGTCTCTTCATCCTCTTGTGCTAAGTGGTTTATTGTTGTACTCTTCTTGATTCCCTCTTTTATTTGTCGACATTCATAAGCTCTATAACCAACTTCTCCATACTAGTAACACTTACCAGAGAATCCCTCATTGTTGCTACTACATCCTCCTGCTAAAAACTCCTTACCTTTTGTGTTTTCCCCTACTTCTCTACTCTACTTAGACTTGGTTTCTTCATCAAAAACTTCAATTTCCTTTTTTGTTTCTTCCTTTCTTTTTCTCAATTTCAAAGCTCCCTCTTCTTCTAGAATTATCTTACTTTCTTCTTAGTATCTTCTCCTCTACTTTTGATGCATATTCGTATGCCTCTTCCACTTAGGTGATCTTCAACATGCTCATCTCATCTTGAATGTTGAATCTCAACTCATTTATATACCTAGATCCACCTTTTATCCATCCATTTGATGTTGTCTCAATCTAATCACCATCTTCTAGAATTCCTCAATATATTCTTTCACACTCATATCCTATTGTTTTAGATTTCATAGCTTCCAAAAGAACTCTATTTTACAATCTCCAAGGATGAACTTGGCTTTCAATATAGCCACCATCTAACTCCATTTGGTTATTACTGGATCACCATTCACCATCCTCTCTCTCTACAACTCCTTCCATCATAGGACCCCTTATTTCTAGAAGTAATCATTTGTTCACCCACCTTAGCTACACTCAAGGGAAGTGTTGGTGTAGGTTATAATTTATTTTCATTAGTTTATATTGTATTTTTTACACCTAGCTTAGCTTGCATAGGTAGGTTCATTTTGGCTAATAATAGTGAGTGGAGTGAGTGGTATTTCCTCATATTCCACATTTGTCCTCCTTTCTATTTCTTATAACTGCACGCATCTAGCTTTATTTTTCAGTCTCTCCCAATCTCTTTGATTATATTTTTCTCTTAATTAATGAGAAACAAAATTATTTAGCCTAGGATCATTTAGTCTCTAGTAACGTTGTGGTTGATACTATGATATTTGATCTTTTTTTTTCTTTACTTATTACAAAGTCTGACATGGTCCAAGTGTAATTATGGTTACAAACATAAAAAGTGTTAGCTAGATTGTACAAGTTATAAATTTATAATTTAATTCCAAAGAAAGCATGGAATGGAGGCCTTATTATAGAGGGATCTCTCCCAAGAATTAATTTGAGTTGGTGATCCCATGTTGTAAAAGGGCTAGTTGGTGTTTCTGCGAATCATCACTCCATGAACCAACCTCCTTGGACATGACCCAAGATGTTGTTGATGTGTGGATTTATCACTATAAAGTTAGATAAAATTCACTCTAGAAAACTTATCTCTCTTGAAAGATACTTATATTATGAAATAAAATTCAATTATCTCAAGGCTTCAAATGTCAAGTCTCGACTTGTAATTTAACTCAGTTGTTCATTATGAAACAACTTTCACATGGGAACAAGTACATGTTTAGAGTTTTGAAGATGGGGGTTAAATTTGGAAGATAAATACTTTGTGATCTAAAATATGAAAGGAAAAGGGCTAGAAAATATATCAAATTATTTGTAGATTAGTATCAAAACCTCACAAAACTATCCTAGCTTTCAGCAAATATATCACAAATACACATAAGAAATGGAAACCTCTATGGAAATTTTAGATTACAAAAGAGACCACAAAGTACCCTAAGAATGATGTAGTAGTTTGATAGTTCATAATTAGAAAGCTTGGAAATTTAAATCACTTTATAATTTTCAAGTTTTTAATTATCTAAACAAGACATTCACACATGCTAACCTACTATAATTATTAAAAAGTTCCACTAAATTAGAGGAAACCGTGAATGAAACTGAACAATAACAATTATTTATTTCTTAGTTCCACAATTATCAGTTCAGTTTCCAAACCCATAAAATATACAAATAATGGCCTTTTATAGATGAAGGCTCTCAAAAGTTAGTTATAATTCAATAACACAAGTTCATCCTTAAGTGATGTCTTAGATTCAATATGAAGATATTTTCTATTTCAAAACAATATTCTCAACACATGACATATTCCTGGCATATTCCTTATCACATAGCTCTTCTAGGTGTAGCTACAAGATCTACAACTACATCATTCTTCTTCATCAAGCTTTGACCAACCTTTCTTTATCATTGACAACCTTCCTTTATTCTGTCAATACATCTTCATTATTTGACACTAGGAATTTTGTTATACTTGGAAGAATAAAACCATTCATTAATCAATTTATTCTCAAATTGTATACATCTAGAATTAATAATATATTTATTTTATTCACCAGTGTTCTATTATTAAAGAGATTTATATATGATTGATGGGTTTCAAATTAGGATGTGGATAGTAGAAACACGTGTTTGGTAAATGTACATGAATGTTCATTGCAAGTGAATTTGGGGATTGGTAGATCATTAGAAATTGGATATAGGGGAATGTGAATGTCCACTTACAACACTCAATTCTACATGGAAGTTTTGATAAAGGGATGTGTTTTTTCAATTTGTAGGAAGTAAGGTCTCAATATGATATTTGGGGGGAATTGAAGTCAAACCAAATATTTGTGAGAAAACATGGTCAAACCATATATTATAAAATATATTAGTGGAAATTGAAGTCCCACTAAAATATTTTTTGGAAAATAGGAATCGTTTGAATTTTTTCATAACTCATTCTTCAATGCAATTCCATGTCGCTTGTGACTAGACCATATGCACTTATATTTAGGGAAACTAACAACTACTACTTAGCAGGTCATGCCATATATGTGAAAGCATGTTTCTACTTAAGAACATCAAGAGGATATGAGGAACCTTTATAACATATCTTTGATTATATGTATTGGCTGGTGAATGGATACCTTCCTTTGAGTTTCATCGAATGCAATGCTGGATCTCTTTGTATAGAATCTACAATAATAAAATGAAATGAAATA